>BSBK01010280.1:90000-252500 GCA_027943335.1 Chamaecyparis obtusa
TAGATAAGGAGGAAGAGCTAAGAAGGGGAAAGTGGAAAAGGAAAGAAGTAAGATATGCATGTGAGCCTATGTCAGATGATGATGTTGAGTATTCACCATCTGCTAGTAGCTCAAGTAGTGATAGAAGTTCTTGAGTGCACATGTATGTTGACACAAAAAATTCAAATAGAGAAGTAACAAGTGCTGTGGAATTATCCATAGAGCAATGTGAAATGAAGCCTCAAATTGGTTCATTAGAAGGAAAAGAATTTGGTCATGCACTTCATTCTAGCAGCACAAATATTTCTATTAGAAATGCCTATTTGTCAATAGCCTTGCATTTACGGGACTTGGGAAACTAGGTTACTCATGTTGGGCATTATCCCTCAAATGTAAGTTCATTGCCACCTTTGGAAAGGCAGTCTCACTCCTCATTTTACAACAAAGGGCAGCAATCTATGGTATAAGGTTTTAATTCAACTGACAAGTGGAGAGCTTCTCAAGGTACTGATCTCTTTCATAGAGAAGTTCCTGATTCATCTTAAGGTTCTCATTTAGGTGAACAACTCCTTGGAGGTCCACAAATAGACCCATTGATTTCTCAAATTGGTAAAAGGATAGATGCAATTTTGGAAAGAGTATCCCAATTGAAGAGAAATGGAAATTCTAATGAGCATAAAGTTATTGTAGATCCAATGGGTGTATCTCCTCCACTGCCAAATATAACTTCTTCCAGAGACTTGAGTTTAAATGGAGATTGTCTGTTCCCAAACATGCCTCAGTCGAGTGGATGAACCAAATGTTTCTTGAGTAAAGAAGATAGTGGTTTATTAAAGCATCTGCATTACCCCACTTTCTATCAGTTACTACTTTTTGAGCAGCTTGCTATCTGCTTCTATGCAGGATTTCTATAATATATAATGTCCTCATGCAAGTACATGCCAGTTTTTGTAAACATTTTATGTTGTAAAGGGTTAGTGAGTAATATCAAAGAAAAGGTTTTTTCATGTATTATTTAGACACATGTCAATTAGGAAACCATTTTTCTCCCATTACATGGCAGAAATGCCTAGATTCACTTTGTTGGTATCAATAGGAAACAAGATGAGGGAAGAAATATTTGTGAAGAGGAAGTACAAATATTACTATCCAAAACCATTTGGAGAGTAATATTCTTCTCCTAATTGTAATAAGAAACTCAAAATGCAAAAGACAACAAATAGCTGGGGCATTTATTTCCTATGACCTATGTCAATTTCAGTTCAATTCCTATTGATGATATTCTCAATGTGTAAAAATAAACTGATGTGTTATTTTAAAATGGTGTTGACTGAAATTTATGAACATATGTTAAATATCCTTTTTTTTCAAGAATTTGAAATAGAACTAGTGGTAATTTAATCAAATTTGTAAATTTCACATCTAATCATTGGATGTTAATCAAAAGTACAACACAGTAATATTTTTGAACCGATAAACAATCTTAGTCTTACTTCAAACCTACTCTTGTGTATGTGGGTTCTTGGAGGTATCTACAGAATGAGGTGTGGATCTGTAATGTCCCTATCCAGGACCTTACTCACTTTTCTTAAAACTCCTAATTAGAATTTGGATTTCTAATGCCTGCTATGATATTATTTAAGTTTTCCTTGCTCCTTACTGATTAATATTGTAATGAATTGGTTATCCTTGTTTTGATTCTCTCAATTGAATATATATTATGTTATATGAATGACTTGTAAAAGAATTAGGAGCTCAATCAGTGAGATTGTCCAAATATGATTATAATGACAAGGATTGAGTTTATTATAGATCCTAAAATTTTGTTCTCAAATGAGAATTTTTTCTCCTATCTGAGAATGAAAGGGTTGTCTGATATATAGATGAACCAATCTTCTCTTGATGACAGTAGATTCAAAAATTTAAATTGGTGTAGAGATAAGAAGTAATCGACTTCCAGTAGTATGTCCCATTCTTAGGATATTCCCAAGCCAATGGTTTGACCCAGGAGACTTACACTAGTTCTCTACTACCAACGATGCCAGAGATAATCTAGTCTACTTCCTTGGTATTAGAGATATGAAGAATGATGAAGCAAGTGTCACTACAAAACTTGTTTTGAGACCAACATTTTGATGGACATTGACTCAAAGAAAATAAATGCAAAATGTTCAAGTGGAAAATACTTCTAATGTTCATTATTTTAAGCTATATACCTTTATGAAATTTTCTAATTTGTAGAAGTTGTTTGACATCATTTTTGAAAATTTATTGAGCTCTAAGTTCCCTTCTGAATCATTGTAATCATGCCAATCTATCTCTTATTCACTATCAATCATACATTATAATAGATTTAATATTGCTCTAAATATTTGTCAACTACTATTATAATTGAAGCCAAAAGTTTATGCAATTGAAAAATATCTCCATCCATGAATCAAGGAAGCTTGAGGGAGATCTCTGAGGAATCGTACATGCCATTCCCTTCTGCTAGGATCCACAAGAGTCACCATTGTTCTTTCTCTTAGCAATTTGATTTTATCTACAAATGTGTTTGGTGTTGTTTTCAGAACAAATTTTCACATAAAATAAGCAACATTACCTTAAGAACCATCTAAACACTGTTATTAAAAAACACGTAACAAAACATTGTCTGTCGATGTCAGAACTCATAGTGTTCCTCAATTCAAATGGCCAACATTGTGTATCCTTCGAATTGTCAATCGTAGCATCGATCCATCTATTCCAACATGTTAGCACATGCAAAAAATTTCATGGCTATAGCAATTTTCCCCTGGTCTCTACATCTCTTTTTAGGTCTTTGGCATAAACCCTTGGTTCAAATTTTTGAAAAACTAGCCGTTGGTAAGAAAAGCCCTAGTCTTGTTCTAATTCTTCATTACCTTTTCGAGCCACTTAAGTCTTGTTAAATGCATGTGCACTTTTCTTCCTAATTAGTCACTTGTTCGCTTAGTCCTCGGGCAGTTAGTCTTTTTGTTTGGCAATTTAGCGAATGCATGTTTGTTGCTGGTTTGCTTGGTTTCCCGATGTTTATCTGTTTCTTCCAACGATTGGGCGAACACATTGTTTTCATATTCTCCTATTCCTAGTGGCTTATCTCTTAACAGTTAGTGACTTGGCATGGTGGTTTCTTTTTTTTAGGCATGTGTTCACGTGGTTTCCTGGGCCCAACCTTCTGACACCATCTCAATCTAACAGTGGTTGTATATTCTCAAGAGATGTGTCAGAGCTATGCACTTTTGCGATGGTCGTTGATTCTCCTTTATGGTAGAGCTTCTCAAATAGGTGGGTCCATTGACACGTATGCACAAGTGGTAGCATCTGATTGGTCCATGTAGAGTGACTGGGCATGTTGTCAATGGGCCCAGGTATTTCGAGGCTCAGTGGGTTCTTACAATGACAGAGCATGAATAGTCAGCATGTAATCTGATGGGTTTTCTTTGACACTTGTGATCTTAAGACCATCATTGATTTCATTTCTTATCATAGGGTTGTCAGAGCAAGGTAAGATTCTTGATCTAACGGTTGTCTTAAGTTCTGATAGAATCTTTATGCTCCATGTGAACTTAAGATAGTCATTGTTTTCATCAAAGGCAGGCTCAGGTTTGGTCTAATGGTTTGGAAGTCCTGATAAATTTGTTTAGCGGTTTCGACAATTTTCAATGCTTTTCGCTCATTCATGAAATGAGATGGCAGTATTCTAAAATGGCTAGCAATTCAACGAGTCTGTATTCATGTAATTGCTAAAATAATTGGCAGATAGATAAAGTTCTTCAGGAACTGACAAAAGCCTTTGGTTGCCAGTTCACTAGATGTACTTGGGATAAGTTAAGTTCCTTTGGTCGCCAGTTTGCGGGGTTAAGTGGTGAGTTAAGGTTCTACTTCGTGAATAAGAAATGCCTTGTCGTGTAGTCGCTAAAAGGTAACCTAAGGCTGGCAGTTGAGTTAAGGACATAAAGACCGTGAAAAGGAGAGATCTAACGGTCATGATATAAAGTTTATCTAGATTTAAATATAGACCACCGATTCCCTACTGGTGCTTGGAACTGACCATTTGATTTCAAATTCAAATTTGTGAAGGGTTTCCTGCGATAGAAAGGACCAAAATTGAATGCTTTCATGGTCAGATCTAATTTTTTTGGTGGCGCTTGCTATTGTGGTGTGGTCCAGGGTGTACCATGATCATCTGCAGGGGTCTGTACCATGTTCTTTATGCTCGAGATGTGCTACAGGTGGCCAAACAGGTTGACAAATTCAAATCTTCATGATTTGCAGTACTTTTCTAGAGATCTATCATAAGTGCAAATCTTTCTCAGGCATGGCCGACTAGTTTTCATCCCCTGCATTTAATTCATGACCATTTTTAGTGGGTCTAGTGGGTGAAACCCTAACCCTAGTCATCTGTAGCTTGTTACAACCCATTTTGGGTTTCCAAGATGACTACGAGGTATATATTGTAGAATTGTCTACTTAGTGTGGGTTCCAAAACTTTCTTTTTGGTCCCTGGTTGTTGTTGATGGTATTATACTGAGTAAGGAGAGCTTGGATTTTGGGTCTTTTTCCTCAACATTTTGTTGTCTTGGTAATGTATTGATTCTGAAAATTAATGAGAATACACTTGAATTCCTACCTCAGATCTTTGATTGTCTTCTTTTTCTGATTGTGGATTCATATATGTTAAGGTCACAAAGTGGATTAGCATATGGTAAACAAAGAGTATTGTGAGATCAGCTTGGAGTTCCTAACAAAGTTAGGATTAAAGCCTTTAGGGTGATTTCAATGAGTTCATTGTTAGATTGGAATTTGATGATCATGTTTGGGAGTGAGGGGAGTAATAGGAAAAGCACTTACTCTGAGTTCATGTGTATTTGAGTTAAGGTTTTAGGTTGACATATGTTATTAGGTGACTCTTTTCCCTAGGATAAGGCACTGATCTATTCTTTGGAAGTAGTCCATCATCATCAATCACAGACACATTCAAATGATAAAATCTTCAGTCAATTAGTAAGGGGTATAGTTGTATACTATTTGGTGATTCCTTTGAAGAAGTGAATCAAGGGTACACCCGCCTGAGCATTAAGGCTCAAAGTGTAGGAGGATCTATTTGATCCTTGTTAATTGGCCCTCTTCCTTGTAGACTTTGGAGTGGTGATAGAGTCAAAGTTATATTAATGTTATCCATCAAAGTATAAATCTACAAGTTGAAGATCAAAGGGAACTCCCAACAAAATGGTGACTCCACTGGGGACAGTCTAGAGATAAAGGCTATTAAGTGCACTCTTGTTTTCCTATTGTATTCAGTGGAAAGATTCCCCATCTAGGTGGGGGGTGACTCAAGAGGTTAGAACCAGTGTCATACTATTAATCATGGACAAAAGGAGGAATACTAGGTCCTTTGTTAGAAAGAATCCAGAGGTCACTCTGGAGCAATTGCCTAGACAGGAGAAGAAGAGTTAGATTAGAAGGAATGGTGAGTCTACTAGTGCTCCCATGAGAGAACAAAGAAATACCATAGGAAGAGCACCACATGTTTCCTCAAGTGAGGAAGGTTCACAAGACAAAGTTTCTAGACCAGATGGTGGTCACTATGAAGATAGATTTTATGATACCCCAAAGGCTGTATTTCAAAGCAAGGGTCCATTGCCTATAGGTCAGGATGAACAAGCTAGAGAGATGGGTTTGGAGATCAATTTATATCTTGATGAAGATAATTTTAGAAAGGAGCCCATGAGACCAAGGCAAGTCCATTTTCCATATCAAATCTTACTAATATGGATGTGTCATCAGGCTTTGATGAAATTATGGTAGACTTGGATGATTTAAATGCACTAAGGTTACAGTTGGCAGAGTAGGATGTCATACATAAGAGGTTACAAGAGGAGAGAGAAGCTGAAAAGGTGAATGCTCTGATAGAAAGATAGTCTCTCCTTAGAAAGATTAATGAAATGAAGGAGAGAAACAAGATGCTTGCTTTTGCTCCTAAGACTTTGCAACATGATATTTTTGGTGATCTTGAGGCTTTGAGGAGTGAGAAAGAGGGCTTACTACAAGATCATGAATTTGATAAGGAGGGCCCTATGGTTAGATAGGTTCAAAGTTATGCTTCCCTCCCTAAAGATAAAGATGGGCATGAGATCACTAGGCTTGCTATTGCCCCTAGTGAGAAAGGAAAGCAAAAGATGGTGGGACATCAAACAAGAAGATCATTGACAATACCAGGGGTCTCACCACCCAATTCAAATAAGGACACAGAGATAGAAAGAAGAAGAAAAGAAGATGAGGACCTTGCAAGAGAATTAGAAAAGGTTGAAATTGAATCTTCTATTGCAGAAAAGAGAAGAAAGATCCAGTTCTTGAAGGCTTCATCAGCTAATGCTCTTGGTCCATCTACTACGGAACTAGGTATGCCATCTATGACTACTACTATTCCACTTAGTAATGCTACTACTAGTTCAATTCCTTCTTCATCTGCTAGGATAGGTGCTGATCCTAGATAGTAGTCAAATGCACAAGTAGATGGAAATGTAAATGTAAATGTTGATCCTAGGGCTAACACTAGTTCAAGTTTTCAAAGAAGACCTATGCAATTAGAGGGCTATAGGCAAATTAGTTTTGATGGAATTCCTAGCTACCCGAATGCTTTTCCAAATGATATAGAAGATAAGGTACCTACGTTTACTGGTAATAATGCTATTAGTTTTGAGGAGCATCTTAGGTTATTTGTTGATATGCTTAGTGACTATGAGGTAGAGCATGAGGATGTAGTCATGAAATTGTTTGTTCAATCTCTAATGGAGGAGGCTAGAGATTGGTTTAAGAGACTTCCTGATAAATGTATTGATACTTGGGATTCTTTTGAGAAATGTTTTAAAGAGTAGTATGGTGATAGGCCTAATGCTAGCTTCATGTTGAATGAATTCAATAATATAAGAAAAAATCAGAATGAGACTGCAGCTAAATTCAACATGAGATTTCAGAAGGGTATGCATAAGTTGTTCCAAGTTATGCGGTTAGATGACAATGTTTGTCTGACCACATACTTCAATGCATTTGATAGGAAGATGACATACTTGTTGATGGACAAAGAACCAAGAAATCTTAGAGATGATTTTAGGATTACTGTCAATATTGAGAAAAACATGAAGATATTAGGGAAGTTGGGTGGAAAGAGAGATGACCCTAAGTTGTTTGGGGACAAGAAATACAAAAAAGAAAATGATAGGAATGTTGGAACTAAGAGGCAAGAAGAAGATAAATTGGATAAGGTGCTCAATGCATTGAAGGATTTGACAGCACCTGCAAATAGGAACATCAGTGCTCCTACCAATGAAAGGCCTCAGTTCAACAACAATTTTAATAAGCAGAATAGATTGCAGAACTACCCCTACAACACCCAATGGAAGGATGGAAAGCCTATTGTCCCTATTGCAAGAGGAAATAATGACAAAGGTGTCCTTGAACCTCTACAAAAAGCTTCAATAAATGTCATGGAAGACATACCTTGGTGTGTTGCATGCCAGTCCCCTCATTCTGCAGAGCATTGTGTGGTTGCACACTCTATGGGTACAAATCAAGATTGTGGCAATGAGGAGATAGATCAAGAAGAAGATCAAGATGATGTTGGATGAAACATGGCTAATTCATATATAGGATATGAGGATGATTCTGATTTTGATGAAGAAGTAGATATAAATGTGAAGAGACACAATCAAGCCCTTTTTCATCAAGAGGTTTTTTCTGATAGTGAAGATATTGATAAGAAGAAATGTAACATGAACTCTTCTTCTAAGATAGTAAATTTAAGAAGACCTTCTAGAGAAGAGATGGATAGGATTACTATAGAAATGATTTCCCAAGTGAAAACCAGATAATTAGTTGCAAGAAATGCCAAATTGTAGTTGCAGGTTAATAATTTGTATGACAAGAAGGTTGTTGAGAGGAAGTTTGAGCCTAGTGATTTGGTGTTAGTTTGGAATGCCAGATTGGAGGATAAAGGAAAACATGTTAAGTTTGATCCCATTTGGCTAGGGCCATATCTAATTCATGAGAAATGGGGCCAAGATTCATACATTGTGAAAGAGTTAAATGGTGAAGTTCTTGAATTGCCAGTTCATGGACAATTCTTGAAGAAATACTTCAATTGAAGGTATTTTATTTTCCATGAACAGTAGTTAGGTCTGTATAAATTGTAAATTCTATAAATAAGTTGCTTGCCCTATCCTATTTTGTCCTGGTTTGTAGGGTTTTTGGTCCTTTTGCTCTCTATTGTTAGTTTTCTAGTGGGATGGTCTACTTTAACCAGTGATTCTAGATCCTTGTTATGCCTACAGGAGGCATACATCCCTAGATAGAGCCACTATTAGCATGTGCAAAAAATTTCATGGCTATAGCAATTTTCCCGTGGTCTTTGCAGCTCTTTTTAGGTCTTTGGCATAAACCTTTGGTTCAAATTTTTGAAAAACTAGCTGTTGGTAAGAAAAGCCCCGGTCTTGTTCTAATTCTTCATTACCTTTTCGGGCCACTTAGGTCTTGTTAAATGCATGTGCACTTTTCTTCCTAGTTAGTCTCTTTTTCACTTAGTCCTCAGGCGATTAGTCCTTTTGTTTGGCAATTTAGTGAATGCATGTTTGTCGCTAGTTCGCTTGGTTTCCCGGTGGTTATCTATTTCTTCCAGCGATTTGGTGAACACAGTGTTCGTGTATTCCCCTATTCCTAGCATCTTATCTCTTAACAGTTAGCAACTTGGCGTGGTGGTTTCTTTTCTTTAGTCACATGTTCACGTGGTTTCCTGGGCCTGGCCTTCTGACACCATCTCGATCTAACGGTGGTCATATATTCTCAAGAGATGTGTCAGAGCTATGCACTTTTGCGATGGTCGTTGAGTCTCCTTTATGGCAGAGCTTCTCAATTAGGTGGGTCCATTGACATGTATGCACAAGTGGCAGCATTTGATTAGTCCACGTAGAGTGACTCAACATGCTGTCAGTGGGGCCAAGTATTTCAAGGCTCAGTGGGTTTTGACAATGACAGAGCATCAATGGTCGGCATGTAATCTGATGGGTTTTCTCTAACACTTGCAATCTTAAGACCACCATTGATTTCATTTCCTATCAGAGGGTTGTCAAAGAAAGGTAAGATTCTTGATCTAATGGTTGTCTTAAGTTCTGATTGAATCTTTATGCTCCATGCGAACTTAAGACAGCCATTATTTTCATCAAAGGCGGGCCCAAGTTTGGTCTAATGGTTTGGCGGTCCTGATAAATTTGTTTAGTGGTTCCAAAAAATTTCAATGCTTTTTGGTCATTCATGAAATGAGATGGTGGTATTCTAAAATGGCTGGCAATTTAGTGAGTGTGTATTCATGTAATCGCTAAAATAATTGGCAGATAGATAAAGTTCTTCATGAATTGACAAAATCCTTCGGTCGCCAATTCGCCAGATGTAGCTGGGATGAGTTAAGTTCCTTTGGTTGCCAATTCATGGGGTTAAGTGGTCAGTTAAGGTTTTACTTTGTGAATAAGAAATGCCTTGTCGCGTAGTCGCTAAAAGGTAACCTGAGGCTGGCAGTTTTGTTAAGGACATAAAGACAATGAAAAGGAGAGATCTAACGGTCATGATATAAAGTTGATCTAGATTTAAATATAGACCACTGATTCACTATTAGCACTTGGAACTGACCATTTGATTTCAAATTCAAATTTTTGAAGGGATTGCTATGATAGAAAGGACAAGAATTGAATGCTTTCACGGCCCGATTTGATTTGTTTGGTGGTGCTTGCTATTGCAATGTGGTCCAGGGTGTGCCATGATCATTTGCAGGGGTCTGTACCATGTTCTTTATGCTCAAGGCATGCTGCAAGTGGCCAAACAGGCTAAAAAATTCAAATTTTCATGATTTACAGTACTTTCCCAGAGATCTATCATAAGTGCAAATCTTTCTAAGGCATGGCCGACTAGTTTTCATCCCTTGCATTTAATTTGTGACCATTTCTAGTGGGTCTGGTGGGTGAAATCCTAACACTAGTCATTCGTAGCTTGTTGCAACCTATTTTGGGTTTCCAAGATGGCTAAGGGGTATATATTGTAGAATTTTTGACTTAGTGCAGGTTCCAAAACTTTCTTTTTGGTCCCTGGTTGTTGTTGATGGTATTATACTGAGTAAGGAGAGCTTGGATTTTGGGTCTTTTTCCTCAGCATTTTTTTGTCTTGATAATGTATTGATTCTAGAAATTAATGAGAATACACTTGAATTCTTGCCTCAGATCTTTGATTGTCTTCTTTTTATGATTGTGGATTCATATATGTTAAGGTCACAAAGTGGATTAGCATATGGTAAACAAAGAGTATTGTGAGATCAGCTTGGAGTTCCTAACAAAGTTAGGATTAAAGCCTTTAGGGTGATTTCAGTGAGTTTATTGTTAGATTGGAATTTGATGATCATGTTTGGGAGTGTGGGGAGTAATAGGAAAAGCACTTACTTTGAGTTCATGTGTATTTGAGTTAAGGTTTTAGGTTGACATAGGTTATTAGGTGACTCTTTGCCCTAGGATAAGGCACTGATCTATTCTTTGGAAGCAGTCCATCATCATCAATCACACACACATTCAAATGATAAAATTTTCAATCAATTAGTAAGGGGTATAGTTGTATACTATTTGGTGCTTCCTTTGAAGAAGTGAATCAAGGGTACACCCGCCTGAGCATTAAGGCTCAAAGTGTAGGAGGATCTATTTGATCCTTGTTAATTGGCCCTCTTCCTTGTAGACTTTGGAGTGGTGATAGAGTTAAAGTTATATTAATGTTATCCATCAAAGTATAAATCTAAAAGTTGAAGATCAAAGGGAACTCCCAACACAACAGCTCTAAATGGTTGGGTAAACACTAGTGGCAACCTCATTCACCATGCAGAGTCATTTGATCACCACCAATGACTTTGGGTTGAAGTGTCCCTCAAGGTCCCTTAAGCATGAAATCAACAATCTTTGTGAGATCATATCTAAGAGCAAGTGCTAGGTAGCATCGATCCGTTAGGTGCTACAAGACTATGTTGTCACGGCCTACAAAAGCCTATCTCGATGTTCAGAGATTCAAGTTCATTTAAATTTGGCAACACATTCTCGGTCGATGTTAAAACTCATAGTGTTCCTTAGTTTAACTGATCAATGTTGCATATCCTTCCAACCATTGGTCGTAGCATTGATCCGTCTATTCCAATAGCTTTGAATGGCTGATTGAATGCTAGTGGCAACCTCGCTTGATCCCCGTTGATGACTCCGGGTCGAAGTGTCCCTCAAGGTCACTTAAGCATGAAATTAGAAATATTTGCAAGGTCATATCTCAGAGCTTGTGCAAGGTAAGATTGATCCATCAGTTGCTACGAGACTATGTTTTCGGGGCCTACAAAATCTTGTCTCAATTTTTAGAGATTCAACTTTGTTTAAAATCGGCAACACATTCTTGGTCAATGTCAAAATTCAAAGTGTTCCTTAGTTCAAATGACCAATATTGCATATCCTTCCAACCATCGGTCATAGCATCAAACCCTTTATTCCAACAACCTTGAATGGCCAAGTAAACGCTAGTGGCAACCTTGTTTGCCATGCATAGTCATTTGATCCCTGCCGATGACTCCTAGGCGAAGTGTCCCTCAAGGTCGCTTAAGCATAAAATTGATGATCTTTGTAGGGTCATATCTTGGAGCTCATACAAGGTAGCATTGATCCATCGGTTGCTACAAGACCGTGTTGCCGAGGAATACAAAAGCCTATCTTAGTTTTTAGAGATTCAATTTCATTTAAAATCAGCAACACATTCTCAGTCGATGTCAGAACTCAAAGTGTTCCTTAGTTCAAACGACCAACGTTTTGTATGCTTCCAACTATTGGTCATATTATCAAACCATTTTTTCCAATAGATTCAAATGGCTAGGTAAATTCTATTGAAAATCTCATTCACCACGCACATCCATTCGATCGCTGCTGATGACTCCGAGCGGAAGTTTCCCTCGAGGTCACTTAAGCATGAAATTAGTGATCTTTGTAGGGGCATATCTCAGAGAGCATCGATCTGTCAATTTCTATGGGCCCATGTTGCCGAGGCCTAAAAAATCCTTTCTTAGTTTTTAGAGATTCAACTTCATTTAAAATCGGCAACACATTCTCAGTCAATGTCAAAACTTCAGTGTCCCTCAGTTCAAACGGCCAACATTCTATATCCTTCCAACTGTTGGTCATAGCATCAAATGGTCTATTCTGATAGCTCCAAATGGTCAATTAAATGCTAGTGGCAACCTTGTTCATCACGCACATTTGTTCGATCACCACTGACGACTCTGGGCCAAAGTATCCCTTAAGGTTGCTTAAGCAAGAAATCAATGATCTTGGCGAGGTCATATCTCAAAGCTCGTGCAAGGTAGCATCAATCTATTAGTTGCTACAAGACCATGTTTTTGGGGCCTACAATAACCTTCTCTATTTTTAGAGATTCAAGTTCATTTAAAATCAGCAACACATTTTTGATCGATGTCAGAACTCACAGTGTTTCTCAGTTTAAATGGACAACATTGCGTATCTTTCCAACCATCAGTCACAGCAATGAACCATCCATTCCAACAACTCAGAATGGTTGGGTAAACACTATTGGCAACCTCATTCACCATGCACAGTCATTCAATCCCCACTGACGACTCTGAGCCAAAGTGTCCCTCAAGGTCGCTTAAGCATGAAATTAGTGATCTTTGTGGGGTCATATCTTGGAGCTCATACAAGGTAACATTGATTTGTCAGTTTCTATGGGACTATGTGGCTAGGTCCTACAATAACATGTCTCAGTTTTCAGAGATTCAAGTCCATTTAAATTTTGCAACACATTATCGTTCGATGTCATAACTCATAGTTTTCCTCTGTTCAAATGGACAACGTTGTGTATCTTTCTAACCATCAGTTGTAGCAACAAACCATCTTTTCCAACAACTCCAAATGGCCAGGTAAATGCTAGTGGCAACCTCATTCACCATGCATAGTCATTCGATCCCCACCGATGACTCCAGGCTGAAGTGACCCTCAAGGTCGCATAAGCATGAAATCATTGATCTTTATAGGGTCATATCTTAGAGCTCATGTGAGGTAGCATTGATCTATTAGATGCTACGGTACCTTGTTGTCGGGGCCCACAATAACCTATCTTGGTTTTCAAAGATTCAAGTTTGTTTATATTTGGAACCACATTCTCAGTCAATGTTAGAACTCACAGTGTTCCTTAGTTCAAATGGCTAATGTTGCATATCTTTCCAACTATCGGTCGTACCATGGAGCCATCTATTCCAATAGCTCTAAATGGTTGGGTAAACACTAGGGGAAACCTCATTTGACACACACATTCATTTGAACCCCGCCCATGACTCCGGGCCAAAGTGTCCCTCAAGGTCCCTAAAGCATGAAATCAATGATCTTTGCAGGGTCATATATCAAAGCTCGTACGAGGTAGCATCTATCTGTTAGGTGCTACAAGACCATGTTGTCGAGGCCTACAATAGCCTATCTCACTTTTCAAAGATTCAAAATTTTGTTTATATTTGGCAACACATTCTCGGTCGATGTCAGAACTCATAGTGTTCCTCAGTTCAAATGGCCAACATTGCGTATCTTTCAAACTGTCGGTCATAGCATCGAACTGTTTGTTCCAACAACTTTGAATGGTTAGATAAATGCTATAGACAACCTTTTTTGGCACACACAGTCATTCAAATGATGCCAAAGACTCTGGGGAGAGTAGTAGGATGAGTGCAAATATGTATTCTAGTGTTTGTCATCAACAATCGGTCAGTTAGGGGACAATTAGAAGTTAGTTTGTAAAAGCATAAGGTTGTACATCCACATCCATCATAGTAATCTTATTAATAAAAGAGCTCTTGCCAACATTAGGGTACACACATCAAAATAGGCCTGGTATTGGGGTCAATAGATGACAACCTTGCCATATGTCACCTCACTAGTTCGAGGTCATGTCTTTATATTGTGACTGTCCCATGGAATAGGGAACACACCAATGAATATAAATGTTTGATTCCATGTGAAGTTGGATAGGTTGTGACATAGAAATATTGCCTTATATTATATTTATACATTTCTGCATTCATTTCATTACTTTTGTTATTATTATAGTCAAGGAATTGACTAGTATTGAGAACAAAGACTGGCATTTGTAGCACAGTCAGCAAGTTAAACATACATCGATAAACATACAAGCATAACTATAAGGCATGGTAAATTTAAAAACCATAAGACATCCACATAAATATAAATTAGTATACATCAATACACCAAACACATGAATTACATACCTAAAACATAAAAATAAAAACTTTGTAGGGCATGAAGCCAAATATATATGTCCAATAATGTCATACATTGAATATATTCAATGCAATTAAACTGGCTTCCTCAAATCCAAATGAATGTACAACGTATCACTTATACAGTATACAAAAAATATGTCCACTAATGCCATATAGGCATACAATCCATATCCCTAATCTAGTCCTTTCCCGCCAGGGGAAGAATACAAATCTTGAGCTGTCTTTAATCGTCACGTCGATGGAGATGCAGTGGATCATGTAGTCTTCTGAGTGCACTCACTCATCCTCATGTCTAGAATATTTTGTATCTCAAGCTGATAAAAAATAATTTAAGCATCAATAACTAATATACATCAAAATTGAATTATACAATGACATAAAAATAAATATTCGCTTACCGCTAGCAAATAGTCACTATGTTCATCCACTGAAGGTGCATGCTGGCAATTTGGAGTAATAAGTCCCTACAAGAATTATCAAAATAATAATTAAAATACATACATGAATATCATTATAAAATTCAATAAAAAATATTAAAATAAAAATTAAAGTTAAGCGATCTATTTCATACCTCAATCAGTGCTTCAGAACTAGCTACTACTGCAGCTACTCCATGATCCAAAGTATCACAGATAGAAGGAGGAGTCTCTAATGTCAATAATTGAAAATGAAACAAAAAAAGTATTATACAGTTATCAAGATTACATATATTTTTTACTACCCTACTAATGAGTAAATGATACCTCCATGAAGGTTCCACCATGTCCTTCAGTGTGCAGTGTTGAAGTTGAAGCTCCAACATTCAACTACTGCACATGTACATGGAAAATTATAAGATAACCATTCATATAAGAACGTACTACTGACATGTTAATTATAATGCATTATTACACATATACCTGTGGACTCAATGGTGACATCACAAAGCCAGGTGAAAGAATGTGATCATCGTGCCTCTAGATTTTGATCATAATTTGTGTAGTAATTTAGTCATTCATTCATTTATTAATTAAATATAATCGAGTAAATCAAATTAACATGCAAATAAATATACCTCAATGAAATTGGCATGATGCCCTTCAATGTCTATTGTGAACATTGATGGTTGACCAGTGGACGTCTAATGCACATGCACAATAAGTTATGATACAATTATTCATATAATTACATAATAATCAAATATGTTAATTAAAATGTTTTATTCGATACATACTTGTAGAATTGACAATGATGTGTAGAAGGGGACATGAGGATCATTGCCACTTCTACTGCCACCACCATTGACACTCTTGCCCTGAATTTTCATCATAATCAATAGATACTAAATTAATTAGTTATTCTTTTATAAATGAAATATGATCAAAGAAATTTAATGAACTTGGAAATATTTACATGTGTGTCAATGCCAAATGTCATATTTAGAAAGCTATCAGTCATCATTCCAGGATCCTCTTCCTCGCTCTCGCCAATACCAAATGTGCACAAGGATCCACATGACCAACAAATATGCCCCCTTGAGGATTGACCATGGTCACCCTCAACTAAAGGAGTGGCACAATGAATGAGAGTCTGTGTGAGAGCACTAATCATACCTAGTGTGTCTATCTCTACATTTTCCTTCACAACAGAAGGAATAGTAACATGATCCACATGTGGCTTGCCAATAGGAACCCAAGGTGCGTTAGGGTCATGATGTGCCCTCACTCGATCAAATGATGACCCCCCTCCTCTACCCTGAGAATCTAGAATGTCAAAATAATTTGGCACCTCCTTGAGTACAAACTCGCAATAGAGTTTCCTCAAGAAATATATAGGAACCTCATGATTGTTACAAGGAGGTGAATCAAAGACCATCCACCATCTCTCCCAAAAATTGTTTTTAATGTCTTCATTTAAGCACCAATGAATTGGGAACCTCCTTGTTGTAGTTCTAAGAGTATCTATGTCGCCTAGTTTTTTAAATAGCATGCAAATGTCATCTTTTGTGATTTTTTTCTTTTTCATGTCTGCATAAGATAATTTATTGGCATAATATTGGTTTTTTTCTTCTCTTTTATTCTGCCATAAATTAATTTTCCCTCTAACTGAGCTTACGTGGGTCAAGATTGCTTCCAATGATTTTGCAAGTCTTTCCCTTTTGGGATTTGTACCACTAGAATCTTTTAACCTAGTAATTAAAAATTCTAATTCTTTTTGCCCTCTTTCAATTTGGTTCATCAAATTTTGTTGTGTTCCAGGAGGAGGTTTCTCAATTGGTGGAGGTAATTAAGGTTCATTTTCTTCATTCGAGTCTTCATGAGGAGATGGAGGGTTTGGTGGAGAGTTTGGTGGAGGGTTTGGTTGAGGGAGATTATTTTTTCCTGGCAATTAAAAAAACTATATTTTAAAATCTTCATTACACACAAATTTAAACAAAATAAATTGCTACAAAATTGAAATTTTAAAACAAATAAGAGGCATGGGCTTTAAAAACACTTACCTCTTCTTCCGGATCAAACTTGACAACATCGTGGAGCCATTTGATGGATGGATGAATGAAAACAATGGATTCACAGGACAAAAGAAGAGTGCATGCACACTTGGGAAGCCCTTCTTAGCTACAAACATGGGTTTGAGGAAAGCAAAATGAGATTTCCAACCTGCAGCAAGGTTAAGAAGGATTTTTTCAAAACACGTGCGTGATATAGGGTGCACGCGCTTTGTTTTGGATTGCCCAAGCCTAAGGCTTGGGCAACCCAATCCATAGGGCATGGGCCCTATAGGGTGCATGCCCTTTAGTGCATACGTACTATGCATGATGGGGGACCAAAAAGAAAAATGGCATCTTTTTGGTCCCCCATCTTTGTGCATATACCCAATGATCAGATGAGTTTTATGAGCATAGCATCGAGTTAAATATTTGCAATTGAGTTATATTTGAATTAGATCAGAACTGTATCAGTTTAACAAATTGATTCATCAAAATCTCTTAACTAAGTGGACTTAACAATCTTATTTTATTTCCATATGACATTCCTTGAATGTTAATTGTTATCTTGTTGAGTCCATATTGAATTCTGGTCAAGAGTTAACTGTTAGTGATAAATCTATTGGCAAGTTGACTATACTATTGTATATGACTTAATATAGTGTTCTCATTATGGCGACAAAGTCATATAATGTTTTGGAGTCAGTGCACATGATTAGAAGATCAACATTTGGCTAAGTACAGAAGACTGGATAGTTAACAAAGCACCAATAGATCAAAGCATCAATGCACATGCGTATGATCGAGTTATGGTATGCTCCCTAGAAGATAAGATGGTAAGAGTATATTCATGCTTATTCTAAGAGTGCATGATCAGAAGATTCATTATGACAAAGATACAGATAGTTGAAGTTACACAGACAGTGAATGCCAAAACAGAACAGAGTATGCAGCTAACTATTGGTAATTTGTTTAGCGATGATAAAATTGTTTTGTAAAGGCTATGCACCTATTGTATTTAGGTTTTAAACATGTAATTATTTTTTTATGTAAACACGCTTGAGCCAATTCAATTGGAAGCATTGTATGTAATCGGTTATAGGCCGACCTAGTTAATTATTTTGATAAGCGCATATAAATATGAGATGCACCCATTGTAATAAGTATGGAAGTTGGATATAGATTTGAGATAAGAAAATAAAAAGTATGTGAAGAGTTGTTAAGATGTATTAGAGCTTTGCAAGAGGAAAAATCATCAACACATCAAATGAACTAATTAGATAAGTAGTGTCACAGTGTCAGTTCATCCAGTAGATATAGTGTGTATTTGAGATCAGAAGGTTGTAGCCTTCACCACTTGAGAAGTGAGCTCTAGGATAGTGTGTCCCCACCCCTAATAGGGTTATTTTAAAATAATCCTAACAAGGTTAGACCCTTGAAAAGGTCACTATACTAAAAGCATTGTAAAGAGAACTCCTAACAAGGTTAAAGATCTTCTAACAAGGATCAGAAGACACTAGTATAGATTATTAGTGGGTGTCAATTCCCACTGAGGTTTTTACCTATTTGAGTTTCCCCATAACCATATTGGTGTTATGTTTTGTGTTCATCTATCTTTCTTATGTTAATATTCATTTATGTATTTAAGCATTCAAGTTAAGTTTAAAGAGTAAAGAGAAAAAGATTAAATATAGTGAACATTGATTCACCCCCACCCCCCCCTCCTCTTAGTATTCCCATTCCTAAAAATTAGTATCAGAGCTCTAGTCCTCAGCAAAGAAGTTTATCCACTTGCAGAGATCATGGACAAGACATAAATGAAACATCTGAAAAAGAATCTTGAAGCTACTTTGGAAGACCTTGACAAATCTGAAAAAGAAATTGAAGAAATGAAAGAAAAAGTTAGTGATTCTCAAGTAGTCATCAAAAGAGTAAGAAAATATTTGAGAGAATGTTCAAACAGTGATTTGGGGAAGATGATAAAAAAGATAAATGAATAGAACACATCTCTGAAAGATCAGATTGAAGAGTTGGATGAAAAGCTAACTAACAATCAAGAAGTTTATGATGAACAAATCAATGAGAACCTTCAACTGAATGAATAATTGAGGTAAGCAAACATGGAAATATTGGAGCTAAGAAATAACAAATAAAATTTTGAATTTGAGTTAAAAGAAGCTAAGAATCACATTGATAAATTACACACAAGAAAGGATCTGATAGAATCTCAGTTATACGCTCGGAAGCTTAAAAGAGATACCAGCAACATTGGATTCAATGAAGCACAAAATCAGATTGATGACATGTGAGAAAGGATGAAAGCACCACAAGATACCACAAATGCTAAGGAGATAGGAAATCAAACTAAAAGTAGTATTGAACTATCTAAGGATGAGCGCAAGGTAGTAGACTGAACTTGTTATGCATGTAGAAAGCATGGACATATTGCAAGGAACTGTAAAGAGGGTAAGACCTTTCAATGGTTACTATTATTCATGCAATAAATTTGGTCATAGACTTATGAATTGTAAAACAAGCCAAAAGAACAAGACTCAGCATAATTAGAGAAACCTGAATCAACCAAATGCAAGAAGTTCCCAGAATGTTACGTGTCAAATATGTAACTCTAATGGTCACTCAGCTAGACAGTATAAAATGGTAACCCATGTCAAAGCACCGAGGAATTTAAGGCCTCTAGTTATTTGTCACTCATGTAACAAGGCTGGACACATCTCAAAGTTTTGTAGATCAAGAATGCAAAGTTAGGAAAGCCCTAAAAAGATAGAAGAATCAATATTGGATACCGAAGGAGAAGTCAAGTTTTTGAAAGCTTCGAAAGATGTGAGGATGATTTGGTCAAAAGCAAAGAAGGATAAGGTTCATGAGTATGTATTGGATGCATCTGCAGTGGATGCACCCTCTACATCTAGATAAATGGCCCTCAAGGTCATAGGGGGAGATAATTTAGCTCTAAACCCCTACGTGGATGGTATACTCACCCTCATAGTATGTGCCTTTGGATTTAACCTTTTGAAGACTAGTAGAACCTATGTGCAAGAGCGCACTAGCTGATTGATTGCATAATGAAAGTTAGAGACTTTCAATGAAAGTCTGGTTTACGTGGCAAGCATTAATTGTGAAATTTTTACTTTAAAGTACATAGAGACTTGTAGATCACTCATTGCATTCTAATTTGAGTGATTGAAGAGCATAGAAGACCTAGCAGTTGTTTGTGAAGGTTTGAAGTTTGATTCACTAGCAAAGAAGTGTATTTGATCATTTGTAGAAGCCCTAATCTATCGCGATGATTCAAAAGCTCTTGGAAATGATTAGGAAAGTGATATACAAGTAAGTGATGGCTAATCCTATTATATTTGATTTTTTGTAGAAGAAAAGATATGTATTTAAGAGGCACCCATTCAAATCTACATTGGATGACCTAGAAGGGGCATTCTCCTACACTCCTATGGGTGTTATGCATGTAGAAGACATCATAGCATATATTTACTACAAGAAGGAACCAGTAGGACTTGACAAGATTAGAGCACACTTAGAAACCATGATGAAACCAAATAAAACCTTCCTGGATGAGTATGCATAGTTTGAAAACCACCCGATAATTGAATATGCTACAGCATATGAGTTATATGAGTCCAAATGGATAAAGATTCTATGTAGTAGGATTCATGATGGCCTATTTTGGATAGGTGAAGTGTCGGTCAGAATAATAGGAGACCTAATTCATGAGATAAAAGGTCTCTCTAAGAAAGGTGTCATTCTTCCAGCAGGCAAGGATGTGACAAAACTTGTTGAGAAAACATGAAAATCAAGAAGTGATAGGCATAGAATGACTATAGAGCCTATAGAGGAAAATGACATCAAATTAATGTCTATTATACTAGGGTATAGGTTTCAACACACCAGCAGAGTGAACAGTGTGTCAGTGGCCACAATTCTTGTAACAATAAGACTTGTGAGAGAAAATGAAGAGTTTAATCTGTGCGACATCCTACACACACAACTGATAGACAATATTAAAGCCATTAAGGATGAAAAGACCAAAATATTTAGGTTTGGGTCTTTGATCATATACATGTACTTCCACATTCTTGGAAAGGTGTCAGACTTGTATTTGGACAAGAGTATGCCTACAATGTCATAGATATCCTTTAAGGAAACTACTAAGAGTACACTAAAGGACTACATGACAATGGAAGTGAAGACATTCAGAATCAAAATGCAAATGAGATACAGGATTCCAGAAAACATTGTTGAGAAATACAAAGACACTATTTTTTTCATGGTAGAAACTGAACCAAGAACAAAGTGGATCCATCCACTTGGATATGAGGTTGAGGAGCCAATCCTAGAGGCATATGCTCAAGTACTATTATCAGCACCTAAGGACCCTAACAAGCAAAGATGGGGGACTTATGAAGAGAAAACAAGAGAAGTTGATGTAGTTTTAAATAGTGCAGCAACTAAAAGAAAAGTAACCAAGGTTACTTCTGAGATATTGAAAATTCATGGAGTAACTCAAGAAGACCTAGATAAAGCAAGACAAGAAAATATTTCTTTGGGAATTGAGAGTGCATCTATAGCAAAGGCAGAGTCTAATGATCCAAAATTGAAGAAGGTAAAAGTGGAGAAGTCTAATGATCTGAAGGGTAAAATAGATGATACCCCTCCTGCGTCCAAGGAAACAATTGATCTTACTGCTCCTCCAGAGTATAAGACAATTGCAAAGAGGAATAAAGAGACAAGAACTAGTCATCCATCCTTGCGCACTACAAGGAGTCAAAGAAAGAGTACTCAAGCACCTCCACAAGTAAGTTTTAGACCTAGTCTAAAAATGTGAAGTTTAAGGATAATTGAGGAAGGAAGGATTGATCAAATAAGAAAATTTTATGATAAGTATGGTGAAATAGATAAGTCAAAGATTCATAGCATGATTATCAAGCATATGCTTAAGTTTAAGAAGACAATGCTAGAATTGAAGACTGTGATTCCAAACAATGTTTAGAACATTTTAGATTTCTTGAAGAGACAAGCAATGGACGAAGATCTGAGAATAAGAGAGAAGATCTTAGATGAGAGTCTACCAGTATGTTCTCTAGAGGAGAAGACCTTATTTTTAGATCTGGTGAAGCCCCATCTTAGAACCAAGTCAAGAACTTTTCATATAATGGACAAGAATTATGAACTAGTTGCAAAGGAAACAGAAAAAGCCTTTGAGACAGTTTTCCTGAATAGGCACATGTTCCCACCTATTGCGTTGACTACTCAAGTACCCACAAAGGTAGAAAAGGAGTTAGAGACCATCATTGTACATAATACAGGTCCTTAGGATTCAATGCCTATAGTTGTAGTACCCACAAAGGCAGAGAAGACTACACCTATGGCAGAAGCACATAAGGATGATACAATTTTTATTGATAATGTTGAGATTGAAATGGCGGCCTCAGATATTGATTTGGATAAGTTTGAAGAAGCTTTTGGAAGAATTCAAGAGGCTGAGAATCTATATGGTAACATTCCTCCCAATCAACAAGAAGTACTAATTGAGGATATGACAAAAGTTGAAGGAGAAAAAGAAACAGAAAAAGAGATAGAAAAAGAAGAAGAAAAAGAAAAGGAAGCAGAAAAAGAGAAAGGAGAAGTAGAGATGAAAGATAGTGAGAAAATAGATGAGAAATCTATTGAGATGCCAATCAATTTTAAGCATGAAGTGATGGATAGCACTCCTATCACTCCATTACACTCAGCATCATTGTTGTCAAGTTTGACGCTAGACACCACCAGTTTGGACTCTTGGGGAGAAGAAGACCTGATCAAGATCAGTGTCTTAGCTATGGAGAAGGCCAAAGTGAAACAAGTGATGAGGAATCCCCTATTTTTTGAGTCAGTGAACATCTTGAACAACCTACTACCTTCAGACAAGAAAGTATCTAAGGTTCATTTAGTGGATGATGTGAGCACAATTCTTTCAAATTTTAAGACAAACTTTTCTAGCTTGGAAGAATCTGCATCCCTAGTTGTAGAAGAGAAGTATATGAAGAAGAGGCTCAGTGAATTAGTCAGTAACTTTTCACTTGACCTAAGTTCACTCAAGATTGGTCAAGCATCCTTAAAAGAGTTTGCAGCAAAGGGTAGGAAGATTATTGCTGACTGTACGAACTAGGACAAGTTGACTACTAATCTATACAAGAAAATCCAAGAGGCAGAAGCGATGATTGATAGCATAATGAAATCAGTAGAGGATCCATCCATTATTGTGAACATGTGCAATAATGTATATCAATGGTAGATTGACAAGATTGAAAGAGAAGAAAAGGAGATGTCTAAGATAAGGGCAAGGCAAACAAAGCTAAGGAATGCTCTTGTGCCCTCTTTATATGTACTAAATCAGAGCATCAAGGAGATCAATGCCACCATGGTGACATATGATCAAGGTCCTAGCTTAGATTTGGAGAAGATGGAGAAGCTGACTTATGCATTATGCACCCATCTCCAAATAATCAATGCACTGATTTCATTCTGGAAGCAAGAGATCCACAATTTGTAGATAGCATATATGGATGTACTTTCCCTGTAAGTACTTGTAGAGATTTAATTTTTTAGCACCTTTTTCATTAATGTCAAAGGGGGAGTATTTACAGAATATGAAGTTATAGATATGTAAAGAAGAAGTATAAGACTAAGGGAAATATAAGTTAGAGTTTTTGTATAAGAGGACATATAGTAACTTTTCCATATTCCTTTGTTGCTATCAATGAAAAAGGGGAAGATTGTTCGCAAGTTGACTATACTATTGTATATGACTTAATATAGTGTTTTCATTATGGAAAAAAATTCATATAGTGTTTGGAGTCAGTGTACATCATCAGAAGATCAATATTTGGCTAAGTATAGAAGACTGGATAGTTAACAAAGCACCAATAGATCAGAGCATTAGTGCACATGCGTATGAACAATTTATGGTATGCATCCTAGAAGATAAGATGGTAAGAGTATATTCATGCTTATTCTAAGAGTGCATGATTAGAAGATTCAGTATGAAAAAGATACAGACAGTTGAAGTTACATAGACAGTGAATGCCAAAACAGAATAGAGTATGTAGCCGACTGTTGGTAATTTGTTTAGCGATGATAAAATTGTTTTGTAAAGGCTATGTGCCTATTTTATTTAGGTTTTAGACATATAATTATGTTTTTATGTAAACACTCTTGAGCCAATTCAATTGGAAGCGTTGTATGTAATCAGTTATAGGCTGACCTAGTTAATTGTTCTAATAAGCGCATATAAATATGAGATGCCCCCATTGTAATAAGTATGAAAGTTGGATATAGAGTTTAGCTAAGAAGAGAAGAAGTATACGAAGATTTTTTAAGATGTATTAGAGCTTTGCAAGATGACAAAGCATCAATGCATCAAAGGAAATGATCAGACAAGTAGTGTCACAGTGTCAGTTCATCCAGCAGATATAGTGTGTATCTGAGATCAGAAGGTTGTAGCCTTCACCACTTGAGCAGTGAGCTCTATGAAAGTGTGTCCCCACCCCTAATAGGGTTATTGTAAAATAATCCTAATAGGGTCCTACCCTTGACAAGGTCATTGTACTAAAAGCATTGTAAAGAGAACTCCTAACAGGGTTAAGGATCTTCTAACAAGGATCATAAGACACTAGTATAGATTATTAGTGGGTGTCAATTCCCACTAGGTTTTTTACCTATTTGGGTTTTCCCATAACCATATTGGTGTTATGTGTTGTGTTCATATATCTTGCTTATGTTAATGTTCATTTCAGTATTTAAGCATTCAAGTTAAGTTTAAAGAGTAAAGAGAAAAAGATTAAATATAGTGAACATTGATTCACCCCCCCCCCCCCTCTCAGTGTTCCCATTCCTAACAATATCCTCTAACTAGGTCACACCTAATAGTGTGCATTGTAACCTTTAACAAGGTTGGCTCCTAATCGATCTCACTTTAGAAGAGTGAAATATTTTGGGTTATCGGTCCCAAGTGGTTTTTCCCTTAGCATGGTTTCCACATTAAATCAATGTGTTATGTGTTATTTTCTATGATTGTTTTTCTATCATGCATAGTTTATTTAATTGATAATCATAGTTTGGATAATTACTGGTATTTGGTAAATGAATAGACAGATTGATATTTTATCTTACCAAGGTATTTATATTGTTGAAAAAGTTTTGAAAACTACATCTAAGAGTTTAGGATTGTGGGATAATTGATTTAACTGATTCACCTCCCTCTCATTTATTCTAACAATTGGCATCAAAGCATATTGGTTGCTTGGAAGAAAGTTTAAAAGACTTAAGCAAAAGATCACAAGATGTATAAGAGGGAAGTACTAAGTTGAACAAAGACAACTTCACCAAATGGAAAAGAAGGATGAGGCTACACATATCTAGAATTGGAGAATCTTCTATCACTCTACTAGACAATGGCTACATACAATTGACTATTGGATCTTTGGCAGTAGATTAGTTAAGAGATAGACATGAACACAACATAACTATGATAGAGATTGTTGCTACTCTAACTGATGCTGAATTTGAAGATATCAAAGCATGCACTACAATGAAACAAATGTGAGATAAACTTGCACAAGTTCATGGTGGTGATGTAAATGTAATGAGAGCCAGAGATGAAAGCTTAAGAGTCAAAATTGATGACATGAAGATGAAAGAAGCTGAAAACATCACACAATACTCTAACCAAATCAAAGAGGTATTCAATGCTATTTGAGGAGTAGGAGGTATTATTTCTGAAGATACTGTTGTAAGTAAGATATTGAGAACATTGTTTCCTATCTACGCAATTAGAATATTTTTAATTCATGAAATGAAATCTGCACCTAGTAGTACTCTTACCCTTGATAGTTTAATTTGAAAGTTAACTACTTTTGAGCTGAATAATTATGATAATAGTGTTGTATCAAGTGTTTAGTCTTCATTTATGTCATCCTTGAAGATTGGTAAATCTAGTCGTAAGCATAACATAAAGAATGAAAGTGAAAGTGATAGCGAAGATGAGCCTAAAGCACTTATGGCCCAGAGACTTCAGAAAGGTAAAGGAAGGTATAAGCGAAAATTACCTTTATCTTGTTTTAATTGTAAAGAGATTGGCCATATTGCTGCTAGATGTCCTAACAGGAAAGAAGAAGATAAAGACAATGACCAATCTGGTGATGGAAATTTTGCAGAAGAGATAATAGAGGAAACTGACATTTTGATAGAAGAAATAACCAAGATTACAGAGACAAAGGAAAGAAGGCATGTTACCTTGTTGGAGAAGATGATAATGACACCGATACTGACACTAATGATGAAATTGAAGTGGTATTTTTTGCAATGAAAGATGATTCAGAAGAAGAGGAAAGGTATGTAGAAATAACCCTTATTTCTAAAGTTAGCAAGAATGATACTTGGATCATTGATAGTGGCTGTACACATCACATGAATGGTGATGAAGATAAATTTGAATACCTTGAACACTAAAATGGAAAATGATTAAAAATGGGAAATGATACACCTTGTCAAGTGAAAGGAAAAGGGTCTATCTTATTAAATGATAGGATTAGATGTGATAATACATAATGGGTAAATTGACTTAACTACAATTTGTTGAGTGGCACAGCTAAATAAATTAGGTCACTGAGTTTCATTTGAAAGTAAGAAGGTAAAAATCTATGATGAAACTGGAAAGCTGGTCGGTAATAGAAGACAATCAAAAGGTAATTTATTCTATCTTGACAATGCTGAAACTTGTTGTTTATTAGAAAAAAATGAAGATGCATGGTTGTGGCATAAGAGACTATGTCATGTGAACTTTGATAACATGCTTAAGATCAGTAAAAAGAGAAGAGTTATAGGTTTACCGAGTCTAACCAAACCAGATCATGTTATGTGCAATCAATGTCAGAAAGGAAAGATGACCAAATCTAGTTTTAAAAGAAAACACAATTCATCTAAAGTCATTTTGGAGTTGGTACATACTGACTTATGTGGTCTTGTGAGAACTCAAAGCTATTATGGTGACAAATATTTTATTTTATTTTTTTATGACTACTCTAGGATGATGACAATCATGTTCTTAAAAGAGAATCTGAGGCATTCAATTTGTTTAAGTGGTATAAGGATAAAGTTAAAAAAGAAACTAGGAAAGAACTAAAATTCTTAAGATCTGATAGAGGAGGTGAGTTTATTTATGATGAATTCACTAATTTCTATAATGAGCATGGAATCAAAAGACATGTTTTCGCACCAAGGACACCACAACATAATGGAATTGATAAAAGGAGGAACTGATTTATTGTTGATTGTGCTAGAACATTGATGATTGAGAAAGATGTTGCACAAATATATTAGAGAGAAGTAGTTATCACTATAGTATACAACTTGAACCGAGGTCAACTAAAGATAGACACAAAGAAGACACCTTATGAGTTATGGTTTAGCTATACACCGAATGTAAGTTATTTCAGAATTTTTGGAAGTAGATGCTACATTCTAGAAGATGATAAGAATGGTAAATTTGACTCTAAATGTGATGAAGGAATATTTTTAGGATATTCTACTAAGAGTAAAGCTTATAAATCTTTGAACAAAGCTACTAATAAAATTGTTGAAAGTGCTAATGTAAAATTTGATGAGTTTGCTGAAAAGAATGATGAAGAAAGAAGAAAGGAACCAGAAGACCATGGTAGGTTTACATATGTTGACCAGCTAGACTATCTAATGATGAAGCCATAGGCTGAGTCTACCAGGCATCAGGAAAATGCTACCGAGAATCAACAATTGTAAACCAAGAATCAGGAAGAAGAAACTGAGAAACAAAATGAACCTGAACCAAATGATGAGCAAAGAAGACAACAAGTGTTGACAAGAGTTTTTAGAAGACACCATCCATAAAACCAAATCATTGGAGACAAGAAAGATGGCATGATGACATGAAGTAAGCTGAGACAAAACACATGCTTAGTTTGTGAATTTGAGCCTACGAATGTTAGAGATGCACTTAAAAATGAGGAATGGATTAAGGCTATCAATGAAAAAATTAAATAGGTTGAGAAAAATAAGACATGGACATTGGTACTAAGACCAAAGGATAAAATTTTTATTGGTACTAAGTGTATTTTCATAAACAAGTTAAATGAAAATGGTGAGGTCACTAGGAATAAGGCAAGACTTCTATGCAAGGGGTATGCACAAGAAGAAGGTATAGACTATGGTGAAACTTTTGCAATAGTAGAAAGACTTGAAGGAGTCCATATATTACTTGCATATGCTGCACATGAGGGATTCAAAGTATATCAAATGGATGTGAAATCAACATTTTTGAATGGAATTCTTGAGGAGGAGGTCTACATTGAACAAACAGAAGGTTTTGTTGATCCAAATCAGAAAGACATGGTATGTAGACTACACAAAGCTTTGTATGGACTAAATAAAGCACCAAGAGCATGGTATGAAAGACTACATGCTTATCTTATCAGTATTTTTTTTATAAGGACAAGTGATAATAGTAATTTGTACATGAAAGGAATAAATGTAATGAATTTGTAATGAATCCTAAAGGGCCTGGTAAGGACCTTAGGATCATCAATGATGTAATAAGGGCATGAGTGTTGAAATGGATTAGATTAGGTCCATAGAGTCTTTAGGAGTGATTAATATATTTGTTTGGATACAATAGTCATGTTTTATAAGTGAATTAGTTGAAAAATGCAATAAATTATAAGTTGGAAATTCAAAAATTTGAATTCCAATGATTAGTTGTAATTAAGAGGGAAAATGGATTTAGGATGTTTTAACCTTAAAAAATCCATGTAACCAATTAAAATCAGTTGGGATAGTTGGGTAAGATATTACTAAGTTTTCTTTGAGTCATTGTACGGAAGGCAATAAGAGAAATCAATCTGGCGTATGACTAGAATAGTCATTTTTAATAAAATACAAAATTTGCAAAAGTTTTAATGATTTCTTTGGCATCATTGAGTTTGTATTGATCATTTAAGGTTGTGGATGCATTGATAACATATCATTTACTTTTGTAACACTACATATGATGGTTTGAAGATTCATTTATTTTAGATTATACCAATTGTGTTGACTGTTCTTTGGGAAGTCACTATTTTTACCTTAGCAGTTTGATCTTTCCAATGAATGAAAAAACATTGATTCTCATGGAATGATACCATTATAAGATGTATAATACATTTATAATACAATTTGATGCAGATAAAGTGAATTGGGAAGGTGATCACCAAGTTAAGGCAGGAAAGGTTAATGAAATTGATTGGATGTGAGAAGCAACAATTATTGTCTAAATAAGATGTGTGTTTAAGAGTTTGGAGTGTCTTATCATGTTGTATTAAAGGTGAATCCAACATTAGTTAGGCCAGGAAGTGATTCAAAGTCGCACATTTAGAGATCCCTAGTTTTAAGGGTTAATTGAGGCCAAATTGGGGGTTTTATGTTTGTAATGGTCTAAGGGTATAATTGGTTGCAGAATCCTTTATTTAGAACCATTGTAGAAGACTGTTGAGAGTCTTGAGGTTTGGGGGTAAACCCAACATATACTTGTTTTTTTATCTACCCACTTTTTAATCTTGGAACAGGGGTACAGTCTGAGTAACTACAAGCTAGTCCATAACAACCAGTGAAATTTTTTTGATATATTATTTTATAATGAAATAGGTTTCTAAAAACCTAAAGACTTTGTTTATTTTTTTGGAAAAGTTGTAAGAAAAATACATTTTTGTATCGTTGGAGATCTACTAGGAGGGCAATTAGGCTTGTTTGATAGATTGAGAAATTGGAGTGTTGAGTGTTGCTTGAGAACCAAAAACTAGTTGAAAGCTTTCAAATCCAACTTGAATACACCAAAGACAACTATATATTTCATTGGGAAAGTGCTCGAGTATTTTTGGAAACCTTTGAGGCTTGGGGGCTAGTTAGGTGTGCCTAAACCTCTCAAAATTCGGGTCATTTAGGAATTTGATCTCACCAACCACCCAACCCTCTACATTAGTTATGGGGAGATAGTTGACATAACCTACTATGTGTTTTTAATAGTAGCTTTGGCCCTCTAAAACTCATCTCATCAATGAGGATGTATCTTATGTACTTTAATTCTTCCTAAAATATTGTTAATGCTTGTGGTTGTAATTGTTGCATCTCTTTAATAGGTATTTGTAATAATGAATGTATTATTAATGGATGTATGTTGAATAAAAAAACTCTTATTAGAGAAAGTGTGAGAAGTCAGTTTGTCTATTATGACATTTCATAATTCAATGAAGATCTTATACAAGAAATCAAATACGATTTTATTGTACCCATTGTTCCTTGAATGATCATGTTTATTGTTAGCATGTGATGTTTTGGAGCACTTTTAATCACTTGAGGGTTGTCATTTATGGAAAAAATTATTTTTGGAGTGATTGCATGATAAGAAGATTGCTACTAGAGTCACAGTCATGAAAATGACTAAGTCTAGAATCAGGATAACATGGTATAGTGCCACAGTTTTGGTCAGGGATAAAGATATATGAGGTATGAGAGTCTATGAAGTTAACTAGAGGAATTTTGGGGTGTATACATGCTTCACTTAAAAGTGCATAGGTTTTGGTTATTAGATCGGTGAGATATAGCGTTCGGAAGGTATGCAAAGACAATAAAATAGGGTAACAGGGTATATGAACAGTTGCAAAGATTAAGGAAGGTAAAGTGAATATGGTAATGTCCTAAGATAGGTGAATAAAGTATATTTCTGACTCTTTAGTACTCTAAGAGTGCCGACTCCACAAATAACATTTTCATGAGTTATTGTTATGTTTTACATGATAATTATGAAGCCGACTAGAAGGCTGATTTTGTATAAGTATGGAGTGTCTTTGTAAAAGAAAATTATGGTATGATTATGATGATGGAGTAATTTTTAAAATAGAAGAGTAGAGATCAGATGCAAAATCAGTAAGAGGTAGTGCTACAATTGGAACTATCTAAGCAAGATAAGTGCTCGTATTGTTCTATTTTGTGAACCATTTTGAGACAAGTATTGAATTGTAAGAGCAGTGTGCTCACCACCTTTAACCAGGTGTTTTGTATTCCCCTAGTAGGTTTTTTGTATTCCTCTAACAAGGAAATGTACTATGTAACAATCAACTCCTAACAGGGCTAGATCTCCTCACAGAGACATTATAATTTATTGCACATTTGTGGGTACCATCCCCACTGTGGTTTTCCCTTTGGACAAGATTTCCTCAAGAAAAATCATGGTGTTATGAGTAATGTGTTATGCTTATATGTTCTCTACATTTCTATATTACTTTGGATTGTTTATAATTGCTTAAAGTTGAAAAGATCAAAGTTTTGTAATACCGATTCACCCCCTCTCTTAGTATTACCTAATCCTAACAATTGGTATCAGAACTATTGGTCCTTGGAGAGAAAGCCTAACATCTTAAGGGAGATTAGAATGGATCTGGGAGACTTACAAGAGAACTTTGAGGTTGCACTTGAAGATCTGGAAAAGATGAAGGCTGAGAATGGTGAACTAAAATTTAAACTAAGAAGAGCAGAAGGTTTCATGAGAAAACTAAATGAACATCTGGAGATTGCAAAGAATCAGAGACAAGACCTTATGGAGAAAATCAAAGAAGATTGAGATAATGACACATCAGAAAAAATAATGAAACTAGAGTAAGAAAAAAAAATCAATCTTTTGATGATTAAGGAGATTCAGCATGAAAAGTATGAAAGAAACAAAGTCGAAGAGTCACTAAAAGAATCTAAAAAATAGATAAGTGAAATGAAGACTGAACTTAACTAGTACAAAGATAAATATCAGGAACTAGAGAAATATAATCAAATCATCAAAGGTGATCTCACTCAAGCTAAATTATACATTGAGAAGTTACATATGAGCCATGACAAGATTGATGAACAAAGAGCAAGACAAATGCCTAAAGGAGATATGTCTGGAGTTGGATTCACTGAAGCAGAAAATTCAAAAATGAGGAAGAATCAAATGAAGCCAAGAATGAGGAAAGACCTATTCCTGAAGAGAGACCTACCAATGAAGAATCTAGAGAGAAATTCAGACCCTTCAGAGGTAGATGTTTTGGATGCAACAAAGTTGGACACATGAAAAGAGATTTCATAAGTAAAGGCAACTCTAAGCCCTTTACTAGTTACTATTTTAATTTCTATGAATATAGACACAAGAAGGAAGATTGCAAAAAACCTGATCAGTCTAGGTACAAGCAAGACTATATCAAAGAAGAAACAACAGCTAAGATCACATGTCAAAAAATGTAATAACTTTGGGCATACATAAAGGTATTGTAAATTGCACACCAATAAGGATATAATGAGACCACCTACTTGTTACAAATGTAACAATTTAGGTCACATCGCAAAGTTTTGCAGATATAATGGAGAAGCCAATAGAAGAGGACCAAGAAGACCTAGTGAACTAAGAGGACCACCGCCTGTGGTTATAAGGAAAAATGTTGGTGAAAATGGTAAGAGTTTTGATGAGTACACAGAAGACTTTGGGAGTCATTTCAAGAAATCAGAGAGCAATGAGGATGACCAAATATGGAAGGTGAAAGTTTTAAATAAAGAAGTGGTTCAGGGAGAGACAATAGATGATACTGTGTCTTCGCATGATATTTTTTTGAGGCATCGACCTAAATGGCTGCATGGCTTTATGGGGTGCATTGGATAAAGTAAATAGAAATTATCCAGCCCCTATATATGTGGAGTAATCTCATGTGAGATTAGGAATAATGTGTATAGATGTTGTGGAGTTTGTGGATGAGAGCACAACACTTGGAGATTCATCTTCTATATTTGTGAGTTTTGCATTGACCGAAAGGCATGCAAATTTGAGCTACCCATGTTTAATACACTCACTCAACTTGTGATGTATAGAAGACATAAAATACTTCACTTTCACACCATTTATTGATCAGCGACCAAGGAAAGTGGTAGTGTGAGAGAAAAGAAGTGATCTAGCAAAGTGATTTCATGTTCGCATGAAGCAAATCATCAGATTCAAGCATTTAAGGTAGTTAGACCTAATCTTTCATAGAAGTCATGGATGCACCAGTAATATATGATGTTGTAGATAGACCTAGGTATAAATTCAAGTGACATCCATACAAATCATTTGAGGATGATCTGGAGGGAGTATTTTCTCAAACCCCCATAGGCGTATTACACATAGAAGACATTAGGGCATACATCCACTATAAATATGAGATCATTGGTGAGGATAATATCTATAGTGAATTAGATGGTATGGTTGAAGCTAATGGAACCATGGTAGAAGAGTTCAAACACCTGCAAGATCAGTCAATTCTAAAGCTAACCCTACCCACTGAGTTCACAGAAACTGAATGGTTTAACATCATTCTAAGTAGGGTTCATGACCATTTTTTGTGGATAGGTAATCATCCTATAAAGATATGTGCACAACTGATACATGACATCACTAGTCTTGACAATGAAGGAGCCCTACTCATGCAAGAGAAGAACCTAAGAAACCTAGCTGAAACCCTAACTCATTCAAAATGGGATAAGAGGGAAATCATAGTAAATGACATTTATTTGCAAGATGTTAGGTTGATAGCAATGTTGCTAGCATATGAACTATTTCACAGTAGTAGACCTAATTTTGTATCTATTGGAGTCATCATGATGGCATACAGAATGGTAAAGGAGAATAAGAAGTCTAAGGGTATGTGCAGGATTATGGTATTCCAAAAAGTGGCAATGTGAAAAAGAAGTCCTGATTGATAGAGTCTTTGAAAAAAAACTATAAGTTTCAAATAGTATAACATTTTTGAAATCTGAAATATACATCATATTCTATGGTTCACGTAATACAATAATAATAAACAATTCTTTCAATTTGATGAAGTTTAGACTAAGTTAAGGTGGTCAGACATGAGAGTTTTTATATTAACGAAAAATTTTAGTAGAAAAATCATAATTAATTATTTACTTGGAAAAAAATATATATATACATCACATTCGGACATGAGTCTACTACTTTTATCTAGAATGTTATAAAAAAATATTATCATTTGATTTTTTTTAATGTGGTTAGACATACACCTACTTGTTGTCTTTCTAGTCCTGATTGATAGACTTATTGAAAAATAGCTATAACTTTCAAACTGTATAACATTTTTGAAACCCAAAACATGTGTCACATTCTATGATTTTCCTACTACATAAAAATAAAAAAAGGTTTTCAATTTGATAAAGTTTAGACTAAGTTAATATGGTCAGACATGAGAGTTTTTGTATTCTAGAAAAGTTATAGAAGAAAAATCATAATTAATTATTTACTTAGAAATTTTTTTTAAAAAAATATGTGTCACATCTGTACATGAGTCTTCTACTTATATCTAGAATAGTGTAAAAAAAAAATTGTCATTTGATTGTGTTTAAGGTGGTCAGACATAAACCTACTTCTTTTTTCCTAAAATTTTCATACTACTACATTGAAATTTGAAATTTTCAACATATAGAATAATTGTTTTTCAAAAAATGCCTAGTATCTTAGAAACTAAATTCAATTTTCTACATATTCTCTTCTTACATATTTTTGATATAATATTTATAAGTTGTTCAAATTTTTATGTCAACTTGTCTAAACCTGATTTTTTAAATTTTCATTGCCACTTAAGGGCCTAATTTAGCATACCATGATCCTACACATGCCCATAACCTTAGTGAAATTCTAGCTCAACAATTCATTAAGAATGTGAAAGCCATTAAGAAGGATTAATCTAAGGAATCTATATTTGGTTCACTACTAATTCATATGTACATTCACATAATCCACAACTTTCCTAGCATGCATCCTAGAGCATGGAAAGTCAATGAACCCACTGGACTTCAAATATCAGAATCCTATAGAAGACAAAAGAAAGACTGGGTAGATGGAGATTTGTTTGGCATGATAAAGATACTGTAGAGGCATATGAAAGAAATGTACAAAATCCCTGAGGATTTAGTAGAAAAGTATGAGGACAGTATCTATTTCATGGTTGAAATTGATTGTGTCTTCTTTGAGGCAGTTGAGCCCAGAACTAAGTGGTGCTATCCTATGGGATATGAGGTAAGTGTTGAAGTGATAACTATGCAAGTGGAACATGTACTGGCAGTAGAAAATGACCCTACCCAAGAAAGATGGGGTACATAAAGGGAGAAATATGAGAAAGTAAGAGAAGAACAAGAAATGGTAACAAGGAAAAGAAAGGTCAGGAAGATTGTTGAAGAAATTACTGCGAAGGTAGGAATCACAAAGAAATAGTATTTGGAGTTTAAAAACAAGATGGAGGCATCTTCTAGCATTTCCACTGATGCACCCATTCCATTGGAGATAGAGAAGGAAGTTTCTACTGATGACATTATGGATTTATCAGCCTCTCAAGAGGAAGAAACACAAGTTATGGCTGTAGTTTTTCCTAGAAGATAAACAAGGACAAGTAAGCAAGACAATCCTAAAGAAAAAGAGACAGAGGTAAAGAGGAAGAAGAAGGAAGAATAAGAAGATTAGAAACAAGAAGAGAAAACTATCCAAAAGAATCCACAAACCTTTTGGAAACTGGATCTTAAATCACTAGAGAAAAGAGTTCTCAAAGATGGAAATATGATATCAGTAAATAGATACTATGAAAGATATAACCCTAAGGACCAAGCAGTCATTGAGGACACTATCATTGAACATCTATTAGTTTTTAAGAAGAAATTTTTGGAGGTTGAAGAAAACATTCCCAAAGACCTGTATAGCAAACTAGAAATCAGGAAATAGTTAGCTCATACAGAGGATGAGAACATAAGAAACAAAATAATTGATGATATGTTACCAGTTGTGTCACTTTAGGAAAGAGAAAGTATCATAAAAGAACTTAAACCCCTACTGAGGACAAAGACAAGACTACTCAAGCTTATGGCTAGGAAGTATGATGAAGTAATTGTTATACACTAAGTTTGCACCCTTGTCTCAAGCTCTCTTGGTCTTGATAACCTAGTATGACATGGGAATCATCTCCAGGTTGTGGGACCTATGCTAACTGAGATGAGACCTCCAGGTTCTAGGCTGGTTCCTCTTGGATAATCACCTTAATTTTCTTGTAGACATGAAAGTAAAACTTTTGAGGGAAAGGGATAGAAGGAATGCTTGAAAGTAAAAATGCTTGAAAGCAAACTACCTACTAGGTGATACACTGAAATTAGGGTATGAATTGCAGCATAGAGGGATAGAATCAATGAAAGGCTTAGGTCTAGTAGGTCACAACTTACTGAAAAGGTTTTCATAAGTGTTTCATAGGAGGACTTGAATATAAGACACAACCTATGACCTGCAAGTAGACATTCACTTCTGCAACTCGGTGTAGGATTGAGCCAAGACTGTTAGGGGCTAAAGTATACCCACAAAAACATCTAAATCAGATCAAACATAGTAACACACACAATTACAGAAAGTAAGAGGGATCAAGAACCCTAAGTTGTCATTGAAAACATGCATAGACTTCAATTCATTAAGAGATGAACTCAGACAAGGAAGCATAGGGACATAAAGAATTGTCACAAAATACCTCTACAATGTTTGAATTTATCAATGGGAGAATACAACTATAGAAGCCAGAGGGTAGAGAAAATCCCACAGATAACTCTTAAGAAAAGATGAATTTCTTTTACAATTGTCTAACTCCCCCGAGCACTAAGGCTCCAAAAAACAATATATACATCTCAACTGCATGCTGGCAAGAGTCAAAAAACCTAATTAGGGTTACATAATTTTACAATACAATAATAAAACCCTAATCCCATCAAATATGATCATAAATACATCTCTGTAATACTATGGCTGATCAGATATTGTGTGCCCATCCATGTACTACATCAATCTGCGGACAAGCAACCTAGATCCATCAAATTTTCTGCAATAGGCCCGCCATGAATGCTAAAATGGTACCTCACAGGGATAGGAAACAAATCATGATGGCTGCCTAGACTTCTTCACCATCCTTTCCAATTGTAAACATCCTACAGACATAAATTTCACAACTACCTCACTGCTCGCAGCTTGTTTGAATCAATCGCTGGTAGAAAACCCTCTACAGAGATATTTGAATTTGAATTATAATGGCTAGCTGGTCATTTTAAAATGTGTTCATTGATGTCCTTTATCTCCTAGCAAATGAACAGCTCAGATCAACTTGACAGTAGTCACAAAACCCCTTGAAAAGTCTTGGCCCACCTCGGCACACTACAACCAATGAAACTTTAGCATGTCGGCACACCTCTCAGCTTGGACCCACTTTGATTCTTGTCTTCTTAAGTCATGAAGAACTCTTTAAACCCCAGGCCTAGAATTTCCACTTGTCACTCTTTTATTCATTCTGACTACCTTATCAGCAAACACTTCGATAGTTCTCTGACATCGTCCCACTGAAGATAAGATTTCAATCCAACGACGGGCGCATGATCTCATGTGCCTCAAATATTCCTTCCAATCATGTGCCAGCCATAGATCCTTTTAGAACTGGGACCCCATGACACATTATATCCTCTGACAAATCCCTATCATCATAGAGTAGCCAATCATATGCAAGCACATTAGCACCAGGTACCACATCGGACCCACAACCCAGAGATTCTCATCAGACGGTTGTTGCATGATCTCATAGGGTCAAAAGATTCTATGAGATCATATGACCACCATATATCTAAGCCTTTCTAACACATTTCCAAACCTTCTAACATAATCCCACTGATAGATCCAAGCTATCATCTGGCCAACCAATAACGAATGAGCACGTCAAAAATTGAGCACCCACCTGACAGAGCCTAGAGATAAAGTAAGATCAACGGTGGGTGCATGATCTCATGTTTCAAAAAAGCTCCTTCAGATCATGTGCCAGTTGTTAGATCAACATCGACTAACAATCGTTGGGCCCGCACTGACATGGTGTTGAATCACAAGTCTTTGACCAATCAAAGGAGTACAGCTCAGACAACATGGCCGGACTCACTGAAAAATGCACTCTGTAGATAGGAAGATCGACAGTTGTCACAAGATCTCATGGAATCTTCTGAGGCCATGAGATCATGTGACAACCGTCAAATGAAGAATCTTGACTTTAGCCACTAAGCAAATACCGCCAACTCAAAAGGTAATTGTTCACAAGATCACTAAATGTTAGAGCTTTGACCACCGAGAATTAGAGATTTAGTGACTGAAAGATTTAATTGCACACATGGAAATTGATGGAACTTAAGTGGTCGATAAAGTAACAAAGAATTATAACAGGCCAAAGGGTTTTCTATGGTTTTTTTCTTACAACGGCTAGTTTATGAATTTTATGACTATAGACTAGGGGACTTTAGAAATTTGCAGAGGCTAGAGAACAGGGTAGAACACCATGAAATTTTTTGAGGTGCATGGAAAGGTTAAAACAGGGACCTGGGGATAGATTTTAGCCAAATTTGTATAGAATAGGAAAATTATGGTAACATTTTGGTGATTTATATTATATGTCAGCCTAGTAGACATAGATCAGTGGCCTATAAATAATCCATTGGGCATGGAGTCACAACAGGAACACAAAACTTTGATAGAGACAAACTGGGACTAGAGAGACAAACTTGTGCATAGGCACTTCTTGAAAAGTAGGAAACTAACCTAGAAAATAGGGAAACAAAGTAGAAAACATATTCACAAAATTTACAGAGAGGGATTAACCTCAAAGTAGGGCTTCAAGTGGAATCCATTTATTGAGATAGGCAAGGGAACTCCTTCAAGGGTTGATAGTTGAAAAGCATTAGACCCCTTGCACTCTATTATAACAAATGGTCCACCCCAAAATGAGTGAAATTTTGTATGTCTGCCAAGCCTTGATCTGAACTCATCCCATTTGAGGACTACATCTCCAACTTTGAAATTCTTGACCTTGGCTCTTTTGTCAAAACTCCTCTTTGTTTGAATTTGATGGAATTCCATATCCTGCATTGATTTGTCTTTGATCTCTTCCAATTCCATCAATTGAGCATACCTAACCTGCAAGGGGTCCCCTTCTTCAAATAGGGCATATTGAGTAGCCAAGTCCAGAGCTAGCAATTCAACTGAGATAGACAAATTGGCATCTTTACCATACACCAACATGAAGGGGTAATTACTAATGATCTTCTTTGGGGTAATTCTATCTAACCATAATGTAGACCTCAGTTTGGTATGCCAATCCCTTTGGTTGTCTTGCAGAGTCTTCTTGATTATCTTAATCAAATTCTTGTTTGTTGATTCTGCTAAACCATTGCCTTGGGGGTAGCAATTGGAACTGGTATTCAAATAGACACCATTCTTGACTACCCACTCTGAGACTTTGAGGCCTTTGAATGCTAATGCATTATCTAAAATTATGGAGTCTAGAATGCCAAACCTATGAACTATATCATCATAAAAACTTAAGACAACACTCTGATTCGATTCTTTTAAAGCAATTTATTCTATCCATCTGGTGAAGTAATCTATTGTAGTGATTATCAATTTATGGCCTGCACTAGATGGAGGATTGATCATGCCAATGGAGTCTATACCTCACTTCATGAAAGGTTGTTTTGTTATGATTGGTTATAGGGGCAAGGCTGCAAACCTCTCTTTTCCCGCAAACATGGCACACTTGATGCATTTTCTCACATACTCATGGTTATATTTAAAGATAGATGGCCAATAGTATCCAGCCCTCATGATTTTAAAAGCAGTAGTCCTAGGAGAGAAATGACCTCCAGAAGGTCCATCATGAAACTCAAATAGGACATCAGCTATCTTTTCTGAATCTATGCATCTTGAAAGGACACCACTATGATCCTTTTGAAAAGAACTTCATTTATTAGCACAAAAGGAATAGATTGTAACCTATAATACCTTCTTTTTGCTAAATCTAGGCCTGCAAGACATTGTCCTGTCTTCAAGTAATTGATCATATTAGGCAACCAGCCTATTGCCTTGGCTTGTTCTTCTCTAGAATGCACCACCAGAGATGCATCTATTTTCTCTGATTTCTTTGAACTTTCATCCTCTATCAAATGCTCACAAAGACCTCTTCCTCTAACCAGCTTGGTAGTTTGGATATCTATGTCATATTCCATTACCTTGGTGATCCAACTAGCTCTTTTATCATTTAGGTCCTTGAAAAGTAGAAATTCTTTGACACTTGGATGAGTAAATTTCAAGTGTACCTTGCTATGGGTCAAAAAATATCTAAACTTTTTAAGGCTCTTTACCATAGCAATTACATGTTTCTCTACAAAAGAGTATCTCTATTCATACTCTTCTAAACCTTTTGTAAAGAAAGCAATAGGCTGCTCCAACCCATTTGAATTTTCTTGAGTCAGCATTGCAGATATAGCATCATGACCTCCATAAGCATAAAGGATAAAATCCTTACTAAAATTTGGGTTTAAGAGGGCAGGAGCTTCTATTAAGGCCTCTTTGATAGCTTGGAAATTAACTCTCCCTTCTTTGGTCCAACTAAAAGCTAAACTCTTCTTTAACATGGCCGTTAAGGGCTTGAGTAAATCTACAATGTTAAGCAAGAACCTCCTAACAAAATTAATCTTTCCTATGAAAGATTGGAGACTTTTCTTATGATGTGGCAATGGTAGCTCTAGGATGGCTAGAATTCTCTTAGGATCTACTGTGATCCCTTATTTGGATACTACATATCTCAATAATTTTCCTTCATGGACTGCAAACACGCATTTCTTGGGATTAAGAGATATCCCAAATTCTCTACATCTTTCAAAGATCTTCCTCAAATATTTGATATGGTCTATTGCATGTGTAGAATAGATGGTTATGTCATCCAAGTAGACCAATACAAACTTGTACATGAAGCTTTTAAAGGCCATATCCATTGCCTTTTGAAATGTAGCACCTACATTTGACAAACCAAAGGGCATCTTTTGATAAGCAATGGTTCCCCACTTGGTTGTAAATGTAGTCTTATATTGATCCTCCTCATTCACTAAGATCTGATTGTATCCTGAATAGGCATCCAATAATGAAAATCTCTCGGATCTAGAGACACATTGTAAGATTTTTTCCATAGAGGGTAATGGATGGTGGTCTTTTAGAGAGGCCTTGTCAAGATCCCTGAAGTCAACACATAACCTCAATTCCCCATTCTTCTTCCTGACAGGAACAAGCTTGGAAACCCAACTAGTATTCTTGATGGGGTAGATGATACAACTTTCTATTAGTTTGAGTACTTCTTTACGCATAAGTGGCTCAAGTTTGGGATTAACAGGCCTTTGTTTCTACCTCACTGGTTTGGCATTAGGTTCTAACTCAATAGTGTGCTAAGCAAGAGTAGGGTCAAAAAATTTAAGGTCTTCATATTGCTATGCAAAAACATCACTGAATTCTTTGAATAATTGGGTATAAGCTTTCTTTTCCAATTCAGTGTTCACTTTTCCAAATTCTAAGCTCTTACCTAGTTCCAACTCTAATTCAACACAATGTTCTTGTTGAACTACTAGGCTAGCTTTGCTTCTCTTAACTTCATCATCCTTGTTGAAGATAGTCTCCAAGGTAACAAGACCTCTAGGCATCTTATTAGATTTCAGTTGTATTACTTGATTATCATAGTTTTGTGATAGCCTGTCTTGATTGTACTCTGAAAAAACATCTTCTTCAAACAAGAATTGTAGAATTTATTCATCATTGTCAAACACTTGCCAATTGACATCATTATCAGGAATAGAGGGTCTAGCAATCACTTTTATATGTTGTTGATCTACCTCTTTTGAAATGCTATTTGGAATGTCATACTAAGATCCAACAGTAGCTAATCTATCTACATTTTGATTTAACTTTCTAGGGATAGCAACAATATTGAAAGCACAAAAATCTTCAATTGCATCCCAAACTCTATGTTTGTATGCTTTCAAAGTGTCATTTTTGGTTGCACTTATCCCTCTAACTTGGCTGACAACTAACTCACTATCACCATAAACCTTTAGGGCCTTAAGCCCTCTTTTCCTAGCCCACTCTAGTCCATTCACAAGTCTTTCATACTCTGCAGTATTGCTAGTGCAGGAGAAACTAAATCTAAAGGCAGTATAATACCTTTCTCCTTTTGGTGACACTATCATAGCACCACCACCGAAACCATGTCTACTTCTAGCTCCATCAAAAAATAGTTCCCAAACCTGATTGCTTTGATCCTCTGAATCAGTGTCTTCTTTGAAAAGGCTTGGCTCTACGGATCCACTTTCCTGTATCAAATAACTTCCCAAACAAAAATCCCAAACAAGATTTTCTTGGGCCTCTGAAGCTCTTTCATCTAGTAAAATACTAGGGATACTTTCTATCTTTGTGCTTGCTTCACTAATAGTTTGGAAGTCATTGTCATCAAATATGTGGCAATTTACATTGATGGTATTGGACACATAAGGTTCTATATGGTGTTCTTCCAATGGTTCTAACTTAATGGTGACCTTGGTCCCATATCTTGTATGAAAAAGCATGTGAGACCAGTCAGAAGATAGGTAGCCTCCTATCTTGGTTGTAAACTCCCTTGAAAGACATATAGAAAATAATGCAAGGAGATCTATGATATATATATCAAGGAGGATGGAGAAATTAGGACTAGCATGTAGGATTAGACTAGTATCCTTGGCCACACCTATAGTATTAACTAAGGATCCATCAAGTTGTGTGACCTTCTTTTGGAAGGGTTCATATTTCAGACCTAATTGGTCAGCCACTTTCTTGGGCATTATAGTGCTAGTAGCTCCACTATCTACCATACAATTATGCACTAAAGATTTTCCAATAATTAGAGATACATAAAAGGGAGGTGGCTTTGAATTCCTACCTTGCATGGCATTGGCCTTGGAGTTTCTACTTGGAGCCTCCTTTTCTTGATCAGTGTTAACCAACACTAGCTTTTCAGCTTCTTTTGCAAGTTGAGGAGTTGCTACTTCCATCATGGCCTTCTTCAAAATTTCAAGTTGTCCTGGAAGAGCCAAAGAGTCCCACATAGACATGGTGACATTCACCTTCTTCATGTTGTGTACAATATTAAAAGGTGTCACAGTGTGTACTTTATATGGTGCTTTCACTATGATGGGCTCCACTTCCTTTGGAATTTGGCCTTCTTTGCTTGTAATGACAGGAGCCTCCTTAGGTGTGATGGGATTAGCTTGTTGTAGTGGCTCTACAGATGTGGTGGCTTTGGCATTTGAATCTACTCTCTCCATGTCTTGAGCTCTCCTTTTTTCTCTTGTATAGGAAACAAAAGAAACTTCATCATTGACTCCATTGAAGTCTGGTTGCTCCCAATTAAAGATAGCAGTCTCATTCTCTTGTGACTCTTGTTGAGGAACTAACCCACTAGATGAAGCCTCTGATTGAGCTTGGGAGGCATTTTGAACCATTAGAGCTTGGTTCATCCATCCATTTGAACATGTAGCCTAATTATGAGGCTAATTATAAGGAAAACACCATTCATTATCCATAGCCATATTATTTTGGCTAGGAACCATATCCCTCACTGGATTTGCAGAATTTAGAGGTGCAGAGTTATATGGTTGGAATGGTCTCTGATTAAAACTTTTCCTTTGTCCTTGATACCCTCCTTGGTATGGTGGCCTATTTTGTTGATAAGGCTATCCTTGATTTTGATATTGTTGATTAGGACCTTGGCCTTGTGGCTGAAAGGGTGGTCTGATTGCTTGACCTTGTTTCTTCAAATTTGTGACCTCTTTAGTTAAGGTCTACAACAAGTTTGTCATCTCTTGCTGACTGCTCTGTTGGCTATTCTTTATTTCTTGTAGCTCTTGAAAGAAACTAGCTGTTAGCTCTTGACCACTGGTACTAGCTTGAGGTGCTAATATGGTGGGAATAGGGGTAAATGGGGAAACCTGGGCAGGTGCAATGGGCTAAAGGCTAGGAAAGATGGGCATTGGTGGCCTTCTAGCAATCATGCCTACTTGGATTAAACAATTTTCAGCCCTGACTGTGATGTCAAAAGCTTGGGGTAAGGAAGTACCACCCATAGACTGGATCATGATAGAAATTTGACCATTTAGACTTTGCAAGTAGTAAAGGAAAGCATGGTCAGCTGATGGTCTCATGAAGACTGGAATTCTATTCCATGTTTTGAGGAATCTACTATTGTAATCTATCATTTGCTCTTAAGGGTCTCTCTTAATGGTTGTCAACTGCTCAACTAGAGACAAGTTATCTGATTTATCCTCAAAATGCTTACTTAATGCATCCCCTAATTCATCCCATGGAGTAATAGAACCAACAGTTAGAGTTCTAAACCATTCAAGAGCCTTACCTTTTAGAGAGGCTGCTAATAATTTTGTGGCCACGTCTTCTTGAGTAATATTGTGTATGCTGCAAATGGTGGTCACATCTCTTATGTGTTCAAAAGTAGTTGTTTGCCCTTCACCTATGAAATTAGGTATACTCTTTAGTGCCACCAAGGGCACATCATGATGTTGAGCAAAAGCTAATGGACTCCCTTGGTTGAAAGGTGCAAAGGCAAATTATCTAGCCATTGCAGGACTTGGAAGCTGAAGATTGACAATTATGTCAGTTGTATTTGCTACTGGGTTTGAATCCTCCTCTAGATCTCTAGTTAGAGATCTGCCTCTTCTTCTGGAATGAAAGGGAAAAGGTCTCCTTTCTGAGGTATCCAGTGGTGTTGATTGAAATCTCCTTCCAGGGGATGTTCTTTGAGTTAACCTACCTTTATGACTTCCTTTTGAGGGAAACTCTAAAAATTTAGTGGGCTTTGAGCTCCTAGTCTTAATCTTTCTCATAAACCTTAAACAAGCTTGGCCTGGACCTTTGAAATTAGTGGAGTCACCAGATATACTAGATAGAACACTTCTAAAAGTTTATATTATGCAATCTATATATCAGAGATAACATAATCTTAAAACAATGAATCTCTTTTGTAGTCCCACCGGGCATGCCAGAATTGTTATACACTAAGTTTGCACCCTTGTCTCAAGCTCTCTTGGTCTTGATAACCTAGTATAACATGGGAATCATCTCCAGGTTGTGGGACGTATGCTAACTAAGATGAGACCTCTAGGTTCTAGGCTAGTTCCTCTTGGATAATCACCTTAATTTGCTTCTAGACATGAAAGTAAAACTTTTGAGGGAAAGGGATAGAAGGAATGCTTGAAAGCAAACTACCTACTAGGTGATACACCAAAATTAGGGTATGAATTATAGTATAGAGGGATATAATCAATGATTTAAGGCTTAGGTCTAGTAGGTCAGAACTTACTTAATAGGTTTGCATAAGTGTTTCATAGGAGGGCCTGAATATAAGACACAACCTATGACCTGCAAGCAGACATTCACTTTTGCAACTCAGTGTAGGATTGAGACAAGACTGTTAGGGGCTGAAGTATACCCACAAAAACATCTAAATCAGATCAAACATAGTAACACACACAATTACAGAAAGTAAGAGGGATTAGGAACCCTAAGTTGTCATTGAAAACATGCATAGACTTCAATTCATTAAGAGATGAACTCAGACAAGGAAGCATAGGGACATGAAGAATTGTCACAAAATACCTCTGCAATATTTGAATTTATCAAGGAGAGAATACAACTATAGAAGCCAAAGGGTAGAGAGAATGCCACAGATAACCCTTAAGAAAAGATGAATTTCTTTTACAATTGTCTAAATCCCTCGTGCACTAAGGCTCCAAAAAATAATATATACATCTCAATTGCATGTTGGCAGGAGTCAAAAAACCTAATTAGGGTTACGTAATTTTACAATACAATAATCAAACCCTAATCCCATCAAATCTAATCATAAATACATCTCTTTAATACTATGGCCGATCAGATATTGTGTGCCCATCCCTGTACTGCATCAATCTGCAGACAAGCAACCTAGATCCATCAACTTTTCTGCAACAGGCCCACCATGAATGCTAAAATGGTACCTCATACGGACAAGAAATGACTCATGATGGCCACCTGGACTTCTTCACCATCCTTTCCAACTGCAAACATCCTATAGACATAAATTTCCTAGCTACCTCGCCGCTCACAGCTTGTTTGAATCAATCGCTGGCAGAAAACCCTCTACAAAGATATTTAAATTTGAATTATAATGGCTAGCCAGCCATTTTAAAATGTGTTCATTGATATCCTTTATCTCCTAACAAATGAATTGCTCAGATCAACTTGAAAATAGTCACAAAACCCCTTGAAAAGTCTTGGCCCACCTCGGCACACTGTAGCCAATGAAACTTTAGCATGTCGACACACCTGTCAGCTTGGACCCACTTTGATTCTTTTCTTCTTAAGTCGTGAAGAAATCTTTAAACCCTGGGCCCAGACTTGCCACTTGTCACTCTTTTATTCATTCTAGCCACCTTATCAGCAACACCTCGGTAGTTCTCTAACATCAGTCCCACTGAAGATAAGATTTTGATCCAACAGCGGGCGCGTGATCTCATGTGCCTTGAATATTCCTTCTGATCATGTGCCAGCCATAGATCCTTTTAGAGCTAGGAACCCATGACACATCAGATCCTCTGACAAATCCCCATCATCATAGATCAGCTAATCATATGTGAGCACATCAGTGCCAGGTAGCACATCGGACCCACAACCCAGAGATTCTCATCAGACGGTTGTCGCATGATCTCATAGGGTCAAAATATTCTATGAGATCATACGACCACCATAGATCTAAGCCTTTCCAACACATCTGTAGACCTTTTGACATGGTCCCACTAACAGATCCAAGCTATTGTCTGGCCAACCAATAATGAACGAGCACATCATAAATCGAGGACCCACCTGATAGAGCCTAGAGATAAAGTAAGATCAACGGCGGGCGCATGATCTCATGTGTCAGAAAAGATCCTTCAGATCATGCACCAAGTGTTAGATCAACATCAACTAACAACCATCAGGCCTATGCTGACATGGTGTCAAATCATAAGTCTTTGACCAATCAAAGGTGTACAACTCAGACAACGTGGCCAAACCCATTGACAAACACACTCTGTAGATAGGAAGATCGACGATTGTTGCAAGATCTCATGGAATCTTCTGAGGCCATGAGATCATGTGACAACCTTCAGATGAAGAATCTTGACTTTAGCTGCTAAGTAGAGACCACCAACTCAAAAGGTAACTGTTCACGGGATCGCTAAATGTTAGAGCTTTGACCGTCAGGAATCGGAGATTTGGCGACTAAAAGATTTAATTGCGCACATGGAAATTGATGGAACTTAAGTGGCTAATAAAGTAACAAATAATTATAATAGGCCAAAGGGTTTTTTGCTTATAACGGCTAGTTTATGAATTTTATGACTGCAGACCAGGGGACTTTAGAAATTTGCAGAGGCTAGAGAACAAGGTAGAACATCATGAAATTTTCTGAGGTGCATGGGAGGGTTAAAACAGGGACCTGGGGATAGATTTTAGCCAAATTCGTATAGAATAGGAAAATTATGGTAATAGTAATTGAGGACACTCAAAAGGCATTAGACCAAGTTCTACTATATGATATGCCTAAAAAGGGTTCACCTCCCAAGGCTTCTAATCCTATATCTTTGGGTTTAGGAGAGGGTTCCAAGGTAGTAAATGAAAGTTCTCAAGTTAGCATGCAACTAGATTTCTTTGTCACTGGTGTCCCTATTAGCCTTGACACTTCACAGGATGTAAATGATCCATTTTTGGACAATGTGGAGAGTGCAAAGGAGGTTGAAGATTAGGAACAAATAGAGGAAGAGAAATTAGAAGAGAAACAAGAAGAAAAGGAATAGGAGATGGAAATAAAGCAAGAGGAAAAGGAAGATGAATAGTTAACATCAGATAAAGCTATTGAGATCCAATTGGACACATCCCTATTGTTGGCAAGTGTGGTCAAACCAGCTAGTTCTAATGTGGATAGTATGGAGGAAGATGAGTTGATGAGACTATCATTTTTGGCCTTTGCCAAAGCTAAGGAAAGATCAGTTTAGAAAGGAGACAAAAGATAAAAGGTAATGGTCAGGGCTGTAGAAACAGTGAAAAAGCTACTTCACTCGCTGGTTATCTTCAAAGACAAAGATGAAGCTGAGAGTATTGATATGGTATTGGATAGCTTTGATAGTCATTTTGACTCATTGCTAAAGACAACAAAAGAAAAGGCTGAAAAAAGCTTCTTGGAGAAGAAGCTGAGTGAAGTTTTTAAGTCCATTTCATGGGACTTAAACATTCTTAAGGCTACTACTCTTAGGCCAAGAGATGTGTAACACAAGGTGGGAAACTTTATAGCTATGGCATAAACCCCTGCAAATATTGAAGGAACATTGAGGAGATCATAGCCAAAGACAAGGCTAACCTTGGTAGTCTAATGGACAATTGTGAATCATCTTCACAAGCTATGGGAGAAATAGATAAGGAATCATCCAGACTAATGGACAAAATAGGATTACAGGAAATAGAGAAAGGGAGAGTTATAGATAGATTTGGCTTATTAAGAAGGATATTGACTCCCAAGCTCACAATGTTGGAGACTCATCTTCTGGAGATGATCAAAGTTGAAGGCTCAATGTTTGTATCTACTCTTACTGAGCTTAAGGTAGAAGAGACAAAATCATATGCACTAAATAGATTAATCCATGTCAGTGAACTACTGATAAATTCATGGGTTGAAGAAGTTAAGACCTTGGAAAACTCTTTACGAGATGTCTTAAATCTGATGAGTAAGCACTAAACCATTTGTGCTTAAGTTTTTAAATTTTGATAGTAACTTTTCCATTTATGTCAAAAGGAGAGGAAGAAAGAGGAAAAATGAGGAAGAGAAAATAAATATGTAGAGTTATATGTAGAAAGAAGAAAAGATGTATAAAAGAAACAAAAAAAGAGAAAAGAGAAAAAGAAAAGAAGGGAGTTTTACTGTGACACTTAGTCATTTTTCTAAGTGTTTCCATCAATGCCAACATGAGAGATTGTTGGAATGTGATGTTTTGGAACACTTGTAATCACTTGAGGGTTTTTATTTATGAAAACACTTATGTTTTGAGTGATCACATGATAAGAAGATTGTTACTGGAGTCACAGTCATGAAAATGACAAAGTCCAAAATTGGGATAATAGGGTATAGTGCTATAGTTTTTGTCAGTGATAAAGATATATGAGGTATGAGAGTCTAAGAAGTTAACTAGAGGTATTTTGGGGTGTATACATGCTTCAGTTAAAATCACATAATTTTTGGTTATCATATTAGTGAGATATAATGTTTGGAAGGTATGCAAAGACAGTAAAAGAGGGTAACAGGGTATATGAATAGTTGTGAAGATTAAGGAAGGTAAAATGAATATGGTAACATGCTAATATAGGTGAATAAAGTATATTTATGACTCTTTGTTACTATAAGAGTGCCAACTCCACAAATAACATTTGTATGAGTTATTGTTATGTTTTGCATGATAATTATGAAGCTGACTGGAAGGCTGATTTTGTATAAGTATGGAGTGTCTTTGTAAAAGAAAAGTATCATATGATTATGATGATGGAGTAAGTTTGTGAATAGAAGAGCAGAGATCATATGTGAAATCAGTAAGAGGTAGTGCTAAAATTGGAACTATCTAAGAAAGATAAGTGCTTGTATTGTTCCCTTTTGTGAACTATTTTGAGACAAGTATTAAATTGTAAGAGCAGTGTGCTCACCACCTCTAACCAGGTGTTTTGTATTCCCATAATAGGTCTTTTGTATTCCTCTAACAAGGAAATGTTCTATGTAATGATCAGCTCCTAATAGGGCTAGATCTCCTAATAGAGACATTATACTTTAGTGCATATTTGTGGGTACCATCCCAATCGGGATTTTCCCTTTGGCCAGGGTTTCCTCAAGAACAAATCATGGTGTTATGAGTAATGTGTTATGCTTATATGTTCTCTATATTTCTATATTACTTTGGATTGTTTATAATTTTTTAAAGTTGAAAATATCAAAGTTCTGTAATATTGATTACCCTCCCCTCTCAGTATTACCTAATCCTAACATTTACTGGGTAAAATTACAAACTTGTGTCACACTTTTATAAAGGAAAAGGTCAACACCATACAAATTTTTCAACTTTAACGACATAAAAGTGGCATTTGTGTTTAGAATTTGAAGATGATGTAAACTAATGAAATGTGTAAAATTTGATGAAATTTATGCTTATAATTTTATTTTTTTTAAATGAACAAAAATTGACATAGTTTTTTAATTTTTGAAGTCCATTTTTTTATTGCTGAAATATGCTGAAAATCTAGGGTCTAGTTCCCACCCAAAAACTTTATGCAAAAAAAAAAAATTTCCTCTTTTTTTTGTGTTTTTAATTAAAGCATTGTTCAATTATTACTTGAATTCAAGCTAAAGTAGTACTTGAATTATATGGTTTTTGGTTTGCAGGTGAATTGAAGCTCTTAATTTGAATAGTTTTTATAGGTGAATTGAAGTTCTCAATCTAAAAATTTTTTGCAATGGGGAATAAAAGGAATAGAACAAAAAAATATGATCGAATAAGAGATGAAAAAATGAAAGGTCATACAAAACGTAATCAAGATCAACATGTTGAAGTTTAGGAAGAACCTGTTGAAGTTCAGGAAGAACCTATTGATATTCAAGAAGATGCAATTCAAGCAGGGGAACAAATTGGTAGTCCTGAAGGTGGGAATATATCTTTTGGCATGGGCAATTTGATGGAGATGAATGAGGATTCACTTTTCAGTCAAATTTCATCTGAACAAATGTTATCTAAAACTACAATTAAAATGCATTGCAAAAAAACTTTGGGATGAATATTTTAAAAATAAAAGAATGGTAGGAAGAGCCTAATTATTTGCTAGGTTATTTAGGAAAAAAGAAATGACTCATCTTTTGGAGTTGTTGGGCGTTGATAATAAGAAAAAATCAGAAGGTAGTGTAAATTGAACAATAGTTGAAAATTTGCAAGATGCATTGAACGACATTAACAACTCAAGTTGAGGAGTCGATTTAAGTGTTGCATGTAGAGCATTGATGACTACTTTATCTAGTAGGAGGTTGACACAGAAAAAAAAAGTACATGTAATTTATGATTTACTAAATGTATCTAGAAGAACTATTAAAATATATATAAGGAAGAGAAATATGTTAGATGAAAATATTGAAAAGAATTGGGTAAATATTTGTAGGCTTCCTCAAAAAGATAAAATTTATGAAGATGCAAAAAAATTGGTCATTGAATATTGGACCACTCACTCTCATTTTTCTTCTAATAGAAGGGATACAATACAAATGAAAGATGAAGAGACTGGTATAAAAACTGCACATCCAAAATATTTTATAGATACAATATAAAGTGATTTATTTGAAGCATTCAAGCAAGAATTTTGAGATGTGAAAATATGTCAAATAATGTTTGAGAGGTTGTGCCCTTGCTTTGTACACATAAATAAGAGTTGTGAAACTTGTTGTTGTTGAAATCATGTTGAGTTTAATCTATACTTGCAATCATATAAAAAAGTTATGGCAGTTCTTGATTCAAATATGGTCATCCCTAGAAGTAAGACACAATTTGTGAAGTCTATTTAATGCAATAAATTAGAAGATTTAGATGAGTTCAAAGTATAGTGTATAAAGAATGCATGCACTGATTGTGGAGATTTGTATAAATCTATATTTCAAATTGAGAATATTAATGTTTCAACACTAGTTTTGTGGAAAAGATTTGAATATGAGACATATCGAACAAAGACCGGAAATGAATCCAAAACAAATTTATTGAAGGAGAGTGAATTTCCCTACCTTGAGTTTATGACCAGATTTCACACTCTAATTTATCCATATATCCAGCATTGTCATGGTGCATGATGGCAAGCTAAATAGTTTCATGATTCTAAAGATTGTTTTCCACCTGCTTGTATTCTTTCAATTGTAGATATCTCTGAGAGCTATACATTTTCCCCTAAAATAGAGCTTCAAGTTCAATATTATCATTCTGAACAGGTTGCAATATTTGTGCAATTGCCCTATAGACATGCATAATTTTATTTGGATGAGGTAGAAAGTACCGATCCAAATGAACACATTATCATCAAGGAGGTTCATTTCTATATCAGTGATGATAAGGTTCATGATAGGAGCTATGTGGCTCATTTTTTTGCAATGTATTTTGAAGATATTATGAATCGCGGGATAAAATCTTCACAAAACTAGATTTGGTCTGATGGTTGTGCAGGTAAGTATATCTACTTCAATTCATTTTCATTTTTACTATCATTTAATTACTTTTTAAATAATTAAAGGATTACATGTATGTATGCATGTACAACTTAATTTTGCAGGACAATTTAAATCTGCAAAAGCCTTTAACTGGCTAGCCATGCAACATGCTAGAGGCAATGTTAAGTTTTTATGGAACTTCTTTGAAAGTGGACATGGAAAAGGAGAGTACGATGGAGTAGGAGTGTGTGTGAAGCATTCACTTCGCCAACATAAACTTGTAGGTAGAAATGGTATTTAGTAGTTTTATATAGATAGATAGAGAGAGAGAGAGAGAGAGAGAGAGAGAGAGAGTTCAAATAATATAATTTTAGCTTAGATCCATTTGTAATACCCCAAAAATGGGCTATAAGTTCATTAACCTCCTATATCATCAAATCATATGAAATCGACATCAAAGTCCTAATCTAAGGCACATCTAAACATCATCAAATCTAATTGATTATCTTAAATTTTGCATCGGGTAATATTCCTAGTAATATTCCTAATTATCTTAATTATCTTTAATTTTATAATTATTTGGCAATAAATCACATTTATCCTAAAGTTTGATTAATTGAATATTTTCATATTTAATTAATTAGATTTAATATTTGCCACTTAATTGTGTAATTAAATTTAATTATATCTATTATTAATTGTATTATTTAATTTTGACAATAAATCTAATATCATATTAATAATTGATTAAATTCTTATTTAATTAATTAAAGCAAGTTGTCATTATTTAATAATATAATTTTTAATAAAAGTTTGATTAAATAATTGATTAACCCATAAATCAATTGTTTTATTTTTAAAAGCAGTTAAGTTGGAAATAAATCACTTTATTATTAAATTAATTCATAAATAAAACATGCACAATCATAAAAGCAGACAACTATCAATTATCAATTAAAGCTAAACTCTATTTTGAGTTAAAACTTAGCTTTTGCATGTTTTTGTGAGTTAATTATCTTTTATTTAAAAATAACTTAAAAATCAAGTTGAGTTATTTGAGTGATTTATGGCTTTTCCCATGCACCTCCAAAACCCTGGATTTCTATAAATTAAGGCTTTAGCTCTTCATAAATCATCTCATATTTTGCACAATCACACTAGAGAATTAGAATTGAAGAATCAAAGCTCTTGCGAATCGACATCTTTGTGAGATCAATCTTATTTTTGCATTCATATTTCATATCATTGTTAGATTAGCATAGCATATCAGTTTTCATATAGATTAATTTCATATCAGTTTTTCATTCATTCTTATTGTATAGAAAAATCCAAAAAAATAGATTAATTGCATTCAATTTCATATTCATCTTTTGCATTCAAATCCTTTGTTTAGGTGTCTTCTAGGTCACTGATCTCGATTACAATCTGAGAACATTAATCTCGCACCTACTAGAAGGCAGTAAATCGCTTGGTTAGATAGCTTTCAATTTTGCACGATTTTGATTATAGCTAACCTCTAATGTTTTACTGAGTGTTGTGTCTATAGATCAGGTACAATTTTCACACACACATTTCTGGCGCCCACCATGGGGCAACCCACCTTTGCATGCTCGTTTTGATTTTTTGGGGAGCTAAAACCTTAAAGTTTCAAAGATTTAATTTTATCTCCCAAAGGGCTTGGAATTTTGGTTTGAAATTTTTTTTCCAAGTTTTTGACATGTCATGGAAGCTACAGTAAAAAAATTAAAATTTTTTGAGATGTTTTGAATTTTTAATAATTTTTTCTTGAAATTATGGAAAAAATTAATATCTAACGCAAATCAGCATATTTTTTGAAAATTTTTATATTTTCGGAAATATCTTTAAATTATATAGGGGGTCCATTCTTTGTGTTTTAAATTTGGATATGATATCATATCTCAAATAGTCAATTTACAAAAACTGGTCTGTTTTGATAAAATGGGTGTCTAGGGCACAAATGAAGAGATTTTTCTAAAATTTTTGCATTTTTGGAAAGCTCTCTATTTTTTAGTAGGGATCTCTATTCTGAATTTCTATTTTTGTGGCCAAAATCATATCAAAAAAATTAGATCTTGTTGACTAGGTCAAATGCAGCAAAAAAAATAAAGTTTTGTGATGGGTATGCACTTATTTTTTTACATGGTTCAATGAATGATATGAGTTGTCATTTGGGTTGATTGCTGGTTATTATTACTAATAATAATTAATTTTTAGAGCTAACCCTATGGTTTTCATAAGTTGAATATATTTTGCATATCTTGTTTGCTTGTTTGCTTGTTGGAGAGTTCGTCACTTGCTTGCATAGAAAAGCTCAACAAAAATTGCTAAAACTCAAGTAAAATCTACTAAGCACATTGCAAGGATCCCAGGTATTCTCCTTCATCTAATAATATTTTGATTTGGGACTTAAAATAAATCTCTTATGTGTCAAGCTTGTGTGCATCTTTTCATGCTTTTGATCTATTTCTACACACTTGCATAATTGATACTAGGTTGTGAACCCTTAAGGATTCATTAAGTAGTCTTAGATTACTTGTGATTAATCTTGATTGCTATCTTGGGTTATTGGACTCGCTAATCCGCCGGCCCCTCATTTCCGCCCCGTGGTTGCAATCTCAGCGCCATAAAGGGGAGGGGTCAACAGGATAGAAGCGTTAAATGTTCCACTTGGCAACCCTTTTGTGCTTTTAGGAACTCACTTTTTTTCTAAGTTGGGGACTCATTTTCAGCTTGTGTGAGGTGTTAAGTTTTCCACCTTGTGGACTCATCTCATATTCGCTTTAAGTGTTAAGTGTTCCTCTTTCTACTTTTTGGGTACTTTTGGTAGATTTACTTTCGGGAATATATCTGTGCTCACATAGTAATTAGGCCCTATGAACACTATTCGTGATTCTTGAAAGATTGGATTCCCAGTGAAATCTTTCTTGATGACAGAATCCTTCTAGGTAGGGAGGATACTTAGTGCATTTCACATTCAACTTGGTTAGTGCATCCTCTCTTATTGATCAACACATTCTCTCTCTGGAGAGGTTGATAGATCACGTAGGGTTGATATCACGAGCTTTGGTGAATCAAAATTGGTTAGTGTGTCTTCTCTTATTGATTGATACATTCTCTCCCTAGAGAGGTTGATAGATCACGTGGAGTTGATATCACAGACCTTGGTGGAACAAAACTTTGTCTTAGCGTGTCGGATTAATCTGCTTGTTTTGTTTGGGTTAAAAGTGAAGAGGTGTCAAAACCTTGAATCTGGAGCCAAGTCCCCTTGTGGTATAAATCTGTGAGTCATCTTTAGAGAGGGTTAACCATAGCGGACAATTCCTTCACAGGGCAAACTGCGTTGATGGAACCTCAAGCGGTAATAGCCATTTTCACCATGGTAGTGACAGCCGCTATATAAATGTCCTTGTGGAAGAAATCTCCATGGGTATGGTTCATTGTTGGGTTGCAGATCTCCCTAGCAGCTCTTGAAGATTAAGTTCTCAGACTGTGTCAAAACCCTGGTGCACCGGGATTGGAGTTCACCCCTTTGAATCATAAAAGTTGCAGAGTCAAACCATTACTAAAAACCCTAGAGAGGCCAATTTTTCACTTTCAGGTATATGTGTGTTATTGTAAAACTTTTCAGAACATACACAATTAGTACTCTCAGGGATTAGCACAATTTGGTCACTTGATTGTTCATGCGCAAGGTTTCTTTTGCCCTTGTTCATTGTCTTTAGACGTGCTTGGAATCACTTGCTTGCTATTCTACATGTTTGTTTATCTACTTGGCTATTAAAAATGATCAAATCTGGTATAACCTTCAAAATCTGGACAGTACAATTTGCAAACAATCCAGAACTGAAAACCTTAAATTTTGCAAAAATTGATGTAAAATTCTTTCTGGAGTCAAAAGTCATTTCAAGAAGTCAAAAGTCATACGACTTTTTGTCAAATGTCATTTTAGTATTGCCCATTTGTCGTATGATTGAGAACCCAGTGTCGTACGAGTTTTCATGCCAGCAAATCCAAGGAAGTCAAAATCCTATTAGCAACTGTCGTATGATATTTACAACTATCGTTTCATTGCTACCCAACTGTTGTACGAGTTTAGCAACTGTCATTTCATAGAATACCGAGTGTCGTACGAGTCTGTAGAGTGTCGTTTGGAAAAATTTGAGAGAGTTGTCAGAAATTGTCAAATTGCAAGATATCCAATGTTTCTAGCCTAGTTCCAGAATCTGTCAAAAATATCATTATGTCAGGAATAGAGCAATAGCTATTGAGAATCAGTACACATGTCTCAAAGAATTAGTACACAAGAGGAAGAAGCTATAATCACCGCTATGATGAAGCAGCTGCAAGCTATGCAAGTCCAACTTGACAAACTTGAGAAAGAGAAGGAATCTAAAAAGTTCTCCATGGAATCTCTATACTCTTTTCCATTTGATAAAGACTTGTACATGTCACCATGCCCCCAGAAAAAAATTGAGCAATATGATACCTCTTCCATGGAGAGTGACACATCTAGCTTTGAAGACTATGATGACTATGATGACAGACAATGTAATGATACCTATGACACCTCTGTTCCTAAGAGTCCTCATCGTCCATTCCTGCTTACTACAAATGGGCCGTCACATTGGATAGATCGTGAGGGTGATCCATATGATTCTGATTATGAAAGAGACTTTGATGATTTCTATGCACAATACCTAGATGATCCATCTATTTCACTTGAGGAAGAGAAAGTTTACCACGCTGATTATAAACATGCATACTATAAGGATCTCTCCTCTAAGAACTCTCAGGCTGAAAATAAAGATTACACTCTCAAGCAAGATCATGTTAATGTTGGACCTTTGTCTTGTGATGGTTCCCTTCCATCCCCTACTTCCTCCAATACCCATACATTTCCTAAAGCTTCCGAGTCTTTCAAATCTTTCACCGAACCTTCATCTGACACAAGCCCTGATACTTTTCATGTGGTTCCCTATAGTTATCCTCCAGGGCTACCTCTTAAAGAAACTCAAGCTAACCTTCACTTGGCTGCAAATACTTTCAATAATGATAAACCTAAAGAGCCTAAGCCTTCATATGCTATAATGCCTACTTCAGCTAGTCCTTCACCATCTCTTCCAAAATCATCCATACAATCCCAACATGCTTCCTTGTCCTTAGAAGTGGCTCCATGTCAAGAGGACTCTAAAAATGATAAAGAAAAGAACATAAGGAAAGATCAAGATCAAGAAGCCTCCATGTCATCCACTCCTTTTTCTAATGTCTCTTATCCGCCTCAGGGTTCTTTTGATCCTGTACCCCCTTTTTATGCATTCCACCATGTCTTAAGTCTTCGCCTAAGCAAGATCAAGCTACTACTTACACTGTTGAGCTTATTGACAATCAAAATAACCTTACTATGCTTGCGCTTTCCAAAGATGATACTTCCATTAAGGTTGGTAAAAATGGTGTTCCTTCCAATGTCAAGCCTATTGAAAATCAAAAGAAAAATTATGCACTTGTGCTATCCAAAGATCCTTGTCAAGATCAAAGTCTTCCATCTTCTTGTTCTACCACTCCATGTTCACTTTCACTTTCTACTCTTCCTAAGTCTTTGCAAGCTTTAAACAATCCTATCAAAGAAGGTGCTCATATTCAAGATGTCCATGATTCTATTGAAGATCCTAATGCTCACTCTAAAGATGCTGATATCCTTGGTTGTCATATAGATGCTGATGAACTTATTGATTATCCTTTTGCATCTTCCACTTCCATCCTTGGACCTCTTCCACCACTACAAAGATCTTCACACCTTCCTTCCATCTTGGGTCCTTATGTCCCTTCACTTTCCCCTCCTAACTCTCCTAATTTTCCATCCATCTTGGGTCCTTACATACCTCCATCTCCCATCTTTCCTCAAGATCAACATAGATGCATACCCTTGAATCCTTTTCATCCACCCACCCATCTAAACCAGTCATATCCTCCTTCCACAAGTCCCAAGTCTTTTGGAAGTAACTTGAATTTTCAATACAAGAAAAAGAAGCAATACAAGAATCCATCAAAAAAAGAATATCACCATGTCTCCTCTCATAGACATGGAAGCATAAAGTCAAAAGAGATATCTAAGAAAAAAACTACAAGACAAGTATGGGTTCCAAAATCTATCATTCAAGATATTCTCTCTAAGTCATCAAAGGGAAATAAAAAGCCTAAGGCTATATGGATTCCAAAGTCTCTCATAAGAGAGTCTCATGTTGAACAAAAAGTGAAATTGACATTCAAGCTTCCAAAGGCTTCCACTACATCTCCTTCCAAAAATATTCTTCCATTTCATGCGCCCAAACCTCAACCTCTGCTATCCATTCATCATATTCCTTCACGTATTCCTTCATTCATGTTTCCTCCACCCTCTCACCACCCTTCAAGGTGTGTGTTTACGTTGATCTTGCCTTCCTTTCCATCTACCCTTTCACAATCCTTCCATTCATTAACCTTCTACCTTCTATCCTTTTTCCTCATTTGCCTATTCCTCCAATCTTCCAACCTCACTCGCTTTACATAAAACCCTATCTTCCATTTTTCTCTTCCATGTTCCTTTCCCTATCAGCATCTTTGAGCATATCATTTTGAATCCTTGGCATATCATGGTTTATCCTTTCAAGGAGCATTATCTAAAAAGCTTGCCTTCTTCCAAAAAAGAAATGTAAAAAAATAAAAATTGAAAATGTGCCTTGGTGAAAACCTGGAAACAGGCACCTTGGTAGCAAAAGTAAAGAGAAATAAATTCATCCTATGGTGAAAACCACTCCCTTGTGGCACCTTGGATAAGTACCATGATGAAAACTTGGCAATCGGGCATTATGCGTAGTTCTTCTACATATTTCATCCATTCCATCTTCTCTCTTTGATCTTGACAATGTTGATCTATACATGAACATTTGGCTATTTTGTGAGTTGTCTGATGATGATCTTGCTTTCAATCCCTTCCTATTTAGCCTTCATATTTATTTTCCTCCATTCATTTTCACCTGTCGCTATCCTTTTCCCCTTTGGTCTTGATCTAAGAAAGAAAGAGTAAAACACGGTGCTATGAAGCCTCTTGACATGTCTACTCCTTTGGACTACATCTTGTCCTTCTTTGGCATTACGCTATTGTGACTTATCGTATGCTAGCCTTTCATTGCTTGTCCAAATGTACTTTACATAACAATTTTTCCCTAGCTTGAGTATTCTTGAGGAGTTTTCCCTTGGGGATTTCTTCCCTTCATTCTCCTTCATTCTCTTGTCTTCCATCTCTTCCACCAGCTTGCTAATCCCTCTTGTTCTCCACCTTGCTAGACATTGGGACTGCACGATATGATCTTGCTTGGGGGTTTGCAAATGGAAAAAGATGCTATCAAGTATACCAAGTATCAGAACAAGTATCACAACCAGTATCAAAAAAAGTATCACAACTAGTATCAGAACAAGTATCAGAACTAGTATCAGAACAATTATCAGAATCATTATCAGAATCAATTATCAGAATCAGTATCAGAATCAGTATCAGAATCAGTATCAGAATTAGTATCAGAACTAGTATCAGAACAATTATCAGAATCATTGTCAGAACAAGTATCAAAACTAGTATCAAAACAAGCATCAGAACCAGTATCAGAACAATTATCAGAATCAGTATCAGAACCAGTATCAGAACAATTATCAGAATTAGTATTAGAATCAGTATCAGAACCAATATCAAAATCAGTATCAGAACAAGTATCAGAATGGGCCTACAAAACAAGTATCAGAACACCTATTGGGGCTACACCTTTCGCTTTAGTTTATGGGTCTGAAGCAGTACTACCTATTAAGGTTGAAATCCCATCACTTAGAATCAGAATGCATGGACTTGTCATTGATGAAGACTACAGAGTGTCTAGGTTACAAGAACTTGAATTACTAGATGAATGCAGGCAAGCAGCGTATGATCATCTTAGAGTGTATCAGAAAAGAATGTCTAGAGGCTACAACAAGAAAGTCAGACATAGAGAATTTCAGGTTGGCGATCTAGTGTTGAGAGAAAATCCTAAAAATCAATCACATCGAGAATGCAAGGGGAAGATTGAACCCAATTGGTTGGGTCCCTTTGTTATCACTGCTACTTTTGGCTCTGGTGCCTATCAACTCTCAACGAATGAAGGAGAACAGCTCCGAGAACAATCAACGTTCTCCATCTGAAGAAATTTTATGCCTAAGGCATTCAGTGCTTCGTAAAATGTCCTAAAAAAATCTTAAAAATTAGAAAAAGTCCTGAAAAAATTAACATCTTGGTGAAAACCTAGCAATAGGCGCCTTGATGATTCACAAAAAAATCAAAAAAATATCAAAAGTACAAAAAAATTGAAAAAATGAAAAATACAAAAAAATGAAAAAAAGAAAGAAAAAGTGCCTTGGTGAAAACCTGGAAACAGGCACCTCGGTAGCAAAAATAGAATCTCTACCAAGATGGTGAAAACCCAGCAAACAGGCGCCACTTGTTCCAAATGCTCCATCTATCAGCACAATCTTGGTCTTTCCCAGCTTTCAGTCTTGCTTTAGTTTGTACATATCTCCCGGTTTGTTTTTGCATATCCTAGTTTCAATAAGTCAGTCTGTACACCAATCAGCTCAAGCGTCTGTATCCTATCAATGTTTAACACTTGGGGGCAATCAATGTCATATCCTATGGTCTCCCATGTATCTTAGACGGATCACATCTAGTCAGAGTCCTTTGAAGCTTCATGTGAGTTAGTCAGTCAGTCTTGTCTCCAGAAAGGATTTTGCATCTACAACAACGCAATCAAACATCAAAACAAACTGAAAACAATCTGTGCTTCATGCTTTTATCTCCTTGTAGGCTTACTGATTTGCATTGAGATTTTTGCATATTGTGTCCCTTCGAGCTCTTCGATGATGTCCTTTATAGGATTTAGAGAGTGATGACTGGGGGCATAATATTTTCTTTGTCTTCTTCTTGTATGTGAAAATCTAACATCTTTGGAACTTCTAGATTGAAATGGTGTCCGACTGTAAGAGCCTCTATCTCAAATTGGATGGCCATGCGTACCTCGACCATTGATACCCAGACAATTCAAGGAAGTTTGATCTCACTATTGTCTTTTTGAGTGAGTTCTTTCTCCTACTGTGAAACGCGATCTTACCTAAGGATGTGAACGATAAAGGGTCACTACGAGTAATTCACATTGGATTTAGAATGATCTCTTAGCTGTTTGATGTGTTTTTAACGCAAGGCGTACTCAGGTCATCACGACATTTATGTTTTGATGCTTATACAAATTGCTATATCAAAATGGACATGATATTTAGGTCATCCTGGCGCTTGTGCCTTGGTGCTTATATCTGATCCAACATTCCGAAAACAAATCAATATTCATATGTCCATGGTTGTATAACCAGTGGGTGTTGTATTGATTCTTGCACATACAAATCGATATTCATATGTCTATGGTTTCATGGCTAGTGGGCATTGTATTGATTTATCTGGTTACCTAAAAGTTCAATGATGATAACAAATCGACATATGATCAGTGACTAGGTCCTCGGTCTTAGGTTGCATTTCATTTTGCATGTCTCATTTCATTTTGCATGTTGCATGATCTCACAATGATTAAATGAACTCCAATGCTTAAACGATTCTTCAAATCACATCTTCCAGTCTAACAAGAGCTGAATCTCACACGAAGGTTCCTCTAATGAAATAGCAAGTAGAATCCTTTTTCGGGATCAAAATTCAAATTTGAGATCATTCATATTATTAATTGCTTGCATAATCAACCTTCAATCATCACAGAAATCTAGTATTCAACTTAACTGATTATCTTACATCAAACTATCAAAATTTCAACTTGGTCAACCATGGTCAACTCTGGTCAAACCTAGTCAAACTTGGTCTTTTGGGACCTTCCAACGATGCAGAATGTGTTCTCAGACGTGTATAACCACTTCTCAAATCAATTAACATGCTTCTAAACTATCACCGCTGACTTTTTCTTGTCAGATTTCAATTTTAATCCCGAAGGGGGCATGGTATTGCACATCATTCAAAGTCTGTAAATCTTAAATTCTATCGATCAAATCTATCAATATCTTTCATCAGTGATCAAGACAATAATCACGTCTAGTCGCTGATTCATCAAAAGACCTCATCGCTCGAGGCAAATCTATCATCACTTGGGGCATATCAGATTCATCGATCCATATCAATCCGGTATTCTCCTAATCTTGTAAACTGTATCAGTTTTTGCAACCATCAGATCATAGTGTTCTTTCCTTGGTTCTTCGGCAACTGAAGGATTCAGATGTGATACCTGCTAGTTCTACTAAGACAATCGAGTCTAGAATGGGTCACTCACTTCTTATCAATCCTAAGGTTCAAAATCAGGCATTTTGACACTTTTTCACAATCATAGGTTCATCGTTGCTACAGTGAACATTATCTCTGGTCATTCAGGACCTCCTATCTCAATATCTCTCAATCAGTTTCTATCTTGAGATCGGTTTATCTTTCGAATCAGTTTCATATCTCTATCAAACACAGACTTTCTTTGAACCACTGCACTTCGCACAGTAATTCAAAGAGGGGCAAAATGTAATACCCCAAAAATGGGCTATAAGTTCATTAACCTCCTATATCATCAAATCATATGAAATCGACATCAAAGTCCTAATCTAAGGCACATCTAAACATCATCAAATCTAATTGATTATCTTAAATTTTGCATCGGGGAATATTCCTAGTAATATTCCTAATTATCTTAATTATCTTTAATTTTATAATTATTTGGCAATAAATCACATTTATCCTAAAGTTTGATTAATTGAATATTTTCATATTTAATTAATTAGATTTAATATTTGCCACTTAATTGTGTAATTAAATTTAATTATATCTATTATTAATTGTATTATTTAATTTTGACAATAAATCTAATATCATATGAATAATTGATTAAATTCTTATTTAATTAATTAAAGCAAGTTGTCATTATTTAATAATATAATTTTTAATAAAAGTTTGATTAAATAATTGATTAACCCATAAATCAATTGTTTTATTTTTAAAAGCAGTTAAGTTGGAAATAAATCACTTTATTATTAAATTAATTCATAAATAAAACATGCACAATCATAAAAGCAGACAACTATCAATTATCAATTAAAGCTAAACTCTATTTTGAGTTAAAACTTAGCTTTTGCATGTTTTTGTGAGTTAATTATCTTTTATTTAAAAATAACTCAAAAATCAAGTTGAGTTATTTGAGTAATTTATGGCTTTTCCCATGCACCTCCAAAGTCCTGGATTTCTATAAATTAAAGCTTTAGCTCTTCACAAATCATCTCATATTTTGCACAATCACGCTGGAGAATTGGAATTGAAGAATCAAAGCTCTTGTGAATCGACATCTTTGTGAGATCAATCTTATTTTTGCATTCATATTTCATATCATTGTTAGATTAGCATAGCATATCAGTTTTCATATAGATTAATTTCATATCAGTTTTTCATTCATTCTTATTGCATAGAAAAATCCAAAAAAATAGATTAATTGCATTCAATTTCATATTCATCTTTTGCATTCAAATCCTTCGTTTAGGTGTTGTCTAGGTCACTGATCTCGATTACAATCTGAGAACATTAATCTCGCACCTACTAGAAGGCAGTAAATCGCTTGGTTAGATAGCTTTCAATTTTGCACGATTTTGATTATAGCTAACCTCTAATGTTTTACTGAGTGTTGTGTCTACAGATCAGGTACAATTTTCACACACACACCATTTTCTTTAAACTGATAATTCAAAAATGTACAAGTAACATGATAGAGATTTCAAAGAAAATTGTTGGATGGTGTCAAAGTCTTTTTGCTGATCAGGACACCAATTACAACAAACATTAATTTTGGGAAGTGAAAGGTAATTTATATTTTGTTGTTAAATTTTAAACTAAAATTTGATTTCATGCTCATCTACCTTATCATTATTGTTGATCTAAAAATGTGCAACTTTCATTTCATATTTGTAACTATTATACACTAAGTTTGTGCCTTTGTCTCAAGCTCTCATAGTCTTGATAACCTAGTATAACATGGGAAACATCTTGAGGTTGTGGGACCTATGATAACTGAGATGAGACCTCTAGGTTCTAGGCTAGTTCCTCTTGGATAATCACCCTAATTTGCTTTTAGACAAAAAAAGTAAATCTTTTGAGGGAAAGGGATAGAAGTAATGCTTGAAGGGGAAATGACTAAAAGCAAACTACCTACTAGGTGATACACCAAAATTAGGGTTTGGATCTCAGTATAGAGGAATGGAATCAATGAAAGGCTCAGGTCTAGTAGGTTACAACTTACTGAATAGGCTTGCATAAGTATTTCATAGAAGGGTCTAAACATAAGACATAATTTATGACCTGCAACTAAGACATTTCGGTGTAGGAATGAGACAAGACTGTTAGGGGGATGAAGTATACCCACAAAAGCATCTAAATCAGACCAAACACAATAACACACACAGTTACAAAAAGTAAGAGGGATGAGGAACCCTAAGTTGTCACTGAAAACATCATATACTTTGATTCAATAAGAGAAGACTCAAACAAGGAAGCATAGGGACATGAAGAATTGTCACAAAATACCTCTACAATATCTGAATCATAAATGGGAGAAATACAGCTGTAGAAGCCAAAGAGTAGAGAAAATGCCACAGATAACTCTCAAGAAAGGTGAATTTCTCTTTTACAATTGTGAACCCCTGAGCTTCTAAAAGCTCCAAAACAATATATACATACTCAACTACATGCAGGCAAGAGTCAAAACTAACCTAACTAGGGTTACAGACTTAACAATGATATCAAACCCTAGGGGTACACTGATGACCCATCATAAAAAACTTTGAGAACACCGGCAATCAGATTAGATCTTTTCTTTGCATGCTGATCCTTCTGAAGTGAAAACATCTGCAAACATAACAACCTCGGCCTACCAACCCATCTATAACTCCACTAAGCCATGAAGGCTCGAAATTTGATTACATTTCCCTAAATAATAGTACCGCTTGAATGATGGTTCCAACTCTTTCTAGCACTTCCTATTGTAAAAATGTGACAAAGGACCTTGCAACGCTAGCCAACAGTCACTTCTATCATCTCTACAACCACCACCATCCTGAGACTTTACTCGCTGAGCTACCTAACGTCATGCATGGCTAAAAGAATACAAAACCCTAGCAAAACCTTCATAGAGATATTCAAATTCAAATATTAACGGCTAGAAGATATATTTTAAAATGTGATCGTCGATGTGAAATCTCCCTAGTAGATGAATGACTATGATGCATTGAGAAAACAAATTAAAACCCCCCTCTGACAGGTCAAATGCCACCTGGAAGTCAGCAGCCAATGAAAATCAAGCACATCATCGCACCTGGTAGACTTGGACCCATGATCAACAAAGAGAGCATTGAACGGTTGTCGCTATACCGCGATGATAAAAGTTGAGCATCTTGACCAAACAGTATAATGACAACTGCTAGATCAAACCGTACATTAAGTGCTTAGAAATCCTTGACCCCATGGACCCACTAACAACTGCCACGTAGCAAACCAACCAACCAATCAAACATTGCCAAACGAGACATGTCGCATACCCTTCTGACAATAGGACCCATGATCAGCAAAGATCACATTGGATGATTCTTGCAAGATTGCAAGGGCAAGGAATATTCCTTGCGATTAAGCGACAACCATAGATCCTACTTCCCTACAGATACCCTGACACGGTCCTACCAAAAAAGCCCAGTTGCCATCTAACCAACCAATGAAGAATGAGCACATCAAAAACTGAGGACCCACCTAATAGAGCCCAAAAAAAAAGCAAGATCAATGGCCGTCGCATGATCGCATGCTTTGACACAAAGCCTTATGAACATACGCCAGCTGTCAATCCTTATTAGACCCAGATCCCTCTGACAAATGGACCCACCAGAGCTTTGAAGTGCTGAGAAAAGGAAAGATTGATGGTTGTCATAAGATTGCAAGCCTCTGACAGACCCTATGAGATCTCATGACAATCGTTGATCTCAGTAACTGGGACCCCACTAAAAATTTAACTCTGAAAGTCTTAGCGAATGCACGACCAAAGGAAGAAATGCTCAGTCACCAAATAGAATTCCTAACCTTGGTTAACTCTAGATATTATGCAAACAAAGGGATTCACGAGGTCACTGAATAAAGGATTAACACAGGGTTTTAGTTAGCAAATGCCCAACTGAAGGCAATCTGTGGAGTCACTGAATACTTAGAAGCTTCACCATTTTATCTTGTGACTAAGAGAAACACTGCAGTCGCTAGTTCACTAAGAGGAAAAGGTAACTGCTGGAATACTTAGAGAACCTATGACTAAGGAAAAGCAAACCATTCGTTGAGTCGCAGGATGCTAAGAACTTAACCACCTAGATTAAGAGATTATGCGAACCACTACAGTTGTGTAGTTGGGGAATGGAAGGTCCAACTCGCCAGGGAATAGGAGAACTTGCGATTGAAAGGAAAGAATTACGCACATGGGAATTGGGACCTTTAAGTTGCTGAAAAAGTAACAAGTTATAACAAGGCATAGGGTTTTTAGGGTTAATTTAGCACAACGAGTACATTTTCAAAATTTTAAAGGGTTTTCCACCTAGCCAGGGACTTAGAAAAGGTTGCAGAGACTAGAGGGAAATAGATAAAGCCATGAAATTTTTAGAGATGCTTGGCAAGGTGAAAAAAGAGATTTGGGGATAGGTTTTAGCCAAATTTGCATGTACAAAAAAATTAGGGTAACATTTTGGCAATTTTTGCTAGATGTCAACCTGCTAGACATGGAAGACTAGTGGCCTTAAAGCAATCCATTGGGCATGGGGTCATCATTTGAGCACAAAACCTTGACAGAGGGACAAAATTGGAACCAGAGGGACAAACTTGTGCACAGGAACTTCCTGAAAAGTAGGAAACTAACCTACAAAATGGGGAAAGGAAACAAAACAAACCTAACCTAAACTAACCAGTACATAACACCGGTCAGACAAAACCATTTACTATTTGTGAAAAATAACTTCCCATCCTTCTTAGATTACAATGATCCACATGTTTCTGGAAAGCTATTAAAAGATAAATATAGGAGATATGCAGAATCACCTACTTGACAAGGACTTGACTGATATGGATTTTACTCACTTGGTCAAGCTGATTGTAAGCACTATCATTCTGAGGAGGAACAACAAGTAGCAATAAGACCTTACTTAGTTGGTCAATGGGGACAACAAGCTGATTTGTTTCATTCTCAACCTCAGCTTCTAGTGGAATATCATGTTGGGATGCTGGCATAATTTGTACTCCTTTGATAACCTCCATCCTGGCCAAATACCTGATAGGGAAACCATGAGAGATGCTGGACTTGGAGCTCTCCTTGATAAACTCAGGCTCTTGAGAGATTATTTCAGTCTGATTGATCTCCTCCTTATGCTGACTGGAAATAATTATCTCCTACATATTGTAGGTGTTCTCTGGAAGTGTGGGCTTGTCATCAAGATGCAGACAAAAATCTTCCATCTTGTCCCAAAATTGATCTTCTTCTTCTTCTTCTGGATTCTCTTGTAGGAGAAGTATACCATTGTCAACACAATTATCATGATTTGCTAAGAACTCATTTGTCTTAACTTGTTCAGAGAGAGCCTCCTTTAGATCAGCAATCTTCTATTCAAAGCTCTCCCTTTCTTCCTTGAGCTGAGAACATTTCTCAATCTGCATCTGGTAGCCTCTCTTATATGTTTCAGTTGTAGAAGCTAGGAATCCTATATTTTGCTTGAGATCCTGCAACTCTCTCTCATGAAATTCTTCATGAGCTCTCAGTTCTTTTTCTTTCTCAATTTGGAATTCATTGCCTTTATCAAACATGGCCTCTATCAAAACCCTTTGGTCTTGAACCACCTTTTCACAATTATTCTTATGAACCTCTAATTCTTCATAAGTATCCCTTTGAGCTGCTAATGTTCTTTGAAAATCTTCCTTCTTTGTGACTATAGCAGCACTAACCTTAATCAAACTTTCCTTGTGAACTTTGTTCAGCATTGCTAGATCACTTGCAAGGGTTGCTTGACTTTTCAACTGTCCTGCAGTGATTTCTTCACACTGCTTCCATCTAGCATCAAATTACTCCTTTGCTTGTGTCTGCATATTCTTTTTCTATGTTTCCAACACCTCTTCATAGTGTCTCTTTTATTCTTCCAGCTCCCTTTGATAAACCTCCCTTTGTGCCTCCAACCCTTCAACAAGTTTGGCCTCATTTCTCTTGTATTGCTTTGCCAGATATCTCCTATAACCTTGATCCTAGTGAGCCGAAGCTTGTTGTTGTTGGAACTGGGTATGATAGGAATGCTCCTTCATGGAAATCCTTTCCTCTTGAGGTTGCTGATATGTATATTGGTGCTGCCATGATACTGGAAGTTGGGTGGGTGGGCGGTAAGCATGAGGTGTATGTTGGTTCATTGCTGCAACTGGGTATTCCTGCATGAAATTAGAAGTACCACTATTCTGATAAAGCTGACCTCCATGAAATGAAGGGATGTCTTTATGGAAAGAAGGATGGTAATCCATCTTAGGTATTGAATCTCTTTGAAACCAGTGGATGCGAACTCAGAGTCACCAGATATGCAAAATAGTGACCTCTCAAAGGTCTGTAACCTGTTGGATGCATATCAAAACCAGCAAGAATTATGAAAACTATGACCTCTTGGTCCCACCGGGCATACCAGAATTGGTAAACACTAAGTTTGTGCCTTTGTCTCAAGCTCTTGTAGTCTTGATAACCTAGTATAACATGGGAATCATCTCTAGGTTGTGGGACCTATGCTAACTAAGATGAGACCTCCAGGTTCTAGGCTAGTTCATCTTGGCTAATCACCCTAATTTTCTTTTAGATAGAAAAAGTAAATCTTTTGAGGGAAAGGGATAGAAGGAATGCTTGAAAGGGAAATGACTAAAATAAAACTACCTACTAGGTGAGACACCAAAATTAGGGTTTGGATCTCAGTATAGAGGAATGGAATTAATGAAAGGCTCAGGTCTAGTAGGTTACAACTTACTGAATAGGCTTGCATAAGTATTTCATAGAAGGGTCTAAACATAAGACACATTTATGACCTGCAAACAGACATTTCAGTGTAGGAATGAGACAAGACTGTTAGGGGGATGAAGTATACCCACAAAAGCATCTAAATCAGACCAAACACAATAACACACACAGTTACAAAAAGTAAGAGGGATGAGGAACCCTAAGTTGTCACTGAAAACATCATATACTTTGATTCAATAAGAGAAGACTCAAACAAGGTAGCATAGGGACATGAAGAATTGTCACAAAATACCTCTACAATATCTGAATCATTAATTGGAGAAATACAGCTGTAGAAGCCAAAGAGTAGAGAAAATGCCACAGATAACTCTCAAGAAAGGTGAATTTCTCTTTTACAATTGTGAACCCCTGAGCTTCTAAAAGCTCCAAAACAATATATACATACTCAACTACATGCAGACAAGAGTCAAAACTAACCTAACTAGGGTTACAGACTTAACAATGATATCAAACCCTAGGGGTACACTGATGACCCATCATAAAAAACTCTAAGAACACTGGCAATTAGATTAGATCTTTTCTTTGCGTGCTGATCCTTCTAAACTAAAATCACCTACAGACACAACAACCTCAGCCTACCAACCCATCTGCAACTCCACTAAGCCATGAAGGCTCCAAATCTGATTACATTTCCTTGAATAACATTACCGCTTGAATAATGGTGCCAACTCTTTCCAGCACTTCCTATTGTGAAAATGAGACAAAGGACCCTGCAACACTAGCCAACAGTCACTTCTATCATCTCTACAACCACCACCATCCTGAGACTTTACTCCCTGAGCTACCCGATGTTGTGCATGGCCGAAAGAATGCAAAACCCTAGAAAAACCTTCGCAGAGATATTCAAATTCAAATATTAATGGCTAGCATATATATTTTAAAACATGACCATCAATGCGAAATCTCCTCAGCAGATGAACGACTGTGATGCACTGAGAAAACAACTTAAAACCCCCCTCTGACAAGTCAAACTCCACCTGGAAGTTAGCAGCCAATGAAAATTGAGAACATCATCGCACCTGGCAGACTTGGATCCACAATCAACAAAGAGAGCATCGGACGGTTGTCACTATACCATGATACTAAAAGTCGAGCATCTTGACCAAACGGTATAACGACAACTGCCAAATCAAACTGAATGTTAAGTGCTTAGAAATCCTTGACCCCATGGACCCACTGACAACTGCCATGTAGCAAACCAACTAGCCAATCAAATGCCACCAGATGAGACATGTCGCATACCCTTCTGACAACAGGACCCATGATCAGCAAAGATCACATCGGACAGTTGTCGCAAGATCGTAAGGGCAAGGAATATTCCTTGAGATCAAGTCACAACCATAGATCCTACTTCCCTACAGATACCCTAACACGGTCCTACCAAAAAAGCCCAGCTATCATTTGACTGACCAATGAAGAATGAGCATGTCAAAAACTGAGGACCCACCTAACAAAGCATGGAAAAAAAGCAAGATCAATGGCCATCGCATGATCGCATGCTCTGACACAAAGCCTTGTAGACATATGCTAGCCATCGATCCTTATTAGACCAGGACCCCTCTGACAAATGGACCCACAAGAGCTTTGAAGTGCTGAGAAAAGGAAAAATCAACGGTTGTCGTAAGATCGCAAGCCTCTAACAGACCTATGAGATCTCACGACAACCATTGATCTCAGTAACTAGGACCCCACTGAAAATTTAACTCCAAAAATCTTAGCAAATTCGTGACCAAAGGAAGAAACGCTCAGTCACTGAATAGAATTCCTAACCTTGGTTAAGTCCAGATATTGTACAAACAAAGGGATTCATGAGGTCGCTGAATAAAGGATTAACCTGGGGTTTCAGTTAGCGAATGCCTAATTGAAGGCAATCTATGAAGTCACTGAATACTTAGAAGCTTCACCATTTTATCTTGCAACTAAGAGAAACACTGCAGTCGCTAGTTCACCAAGAGGAAAAGGTAACCGCTGGAATACTTAGAGAACCCACGACTGAGGAAAGGCAAACCGTTCGCTGAATAGCGAGATGCTAAGAACTTAACCACCTGGATTAAGAGATTACGCAAACCATTGCAGTCGCGTAGTCGGGGAATGAAAGGTCCAACACGCCGGGGAATAGGAGAACTTGTGACTGAAAGGAAAGAATTACGCACATGGGAATTGGGGCCTTTAAGTTGCCAAAAAAGTAACAATAAGTTATAACAAGGCTTAGAGTTTTCAGGGTTAATTTAGCACAACGGGTACATTTTCAAAATTTTAAAGGGTTTTGCACCTAGCCAGGGACCTAGAAAAGGTTGCAGAGACCAGAGGGAAATAGATAAAGCCATGAAATTTTTAGGGATGCTTGGCAAGGTGAAAATAGAGACTTGGGGATAGGTTTTAGCCAAATTTTCATGTACATGGAAATTAGGGTAACAATAACAAATATAGACTGATCTAATCCTTACAATTGTCAAAGAATTATTGGTATTAGAAGTTTACATCAATTGATCACTACAGGACAACACAAGCCTCTTTTGATTCAAGTAAGAGAGAAATCATGTTTTTGTGCTCACTGCATTGAGGACAATCCAATGAGTCAATGGGAGAATATTACAAATGGATATGTTTCATGATGGGATATGAAGGAGTTAATTATAATGCCTCCTTATGAAGATGATGACATTGACATAACATTCATGATCATATATATTCAGCTGATTATGAGCATGTTTTTGATTTAGTTGTTATAGGTGCATGCACATACATGCTCTTTTGTTTAATTTTAATTTATCATGCAAGTCATGTTTAATTTTAATAGAATCCATTTGTATAGGTGATATTTTTGCTATAGTTGTGGATCCTAACAATGCAAAAAGTATAGATTATTATCTACTAAGATGTAGGAAAGCAAAATACAAGTTGGCAGAAGAAAGTGTAGATGATGATGGATAGAAATATCCAATTGGTTTAATTGTTATTGAAGGAACCTATTATTAGAAAATAAAGATAAAAAAAAATGGTGGTCAATTAATTGAATACATATGTGGCCAAAAAGTTCTACATTACAATCACTTGGTTATAGCAATAAAATTTCAATTTGAGACATTGCAAAAAAGAGGACATGTCAATCAAAAGTGGAGGTTGTCTATTGAAGATAAAGATATATGAGGTATGAGAGTCTGTGAATTTAACTATAGGCATTTTGGGGTGTATACATTCTTTAGTTAAAAGCGCATAAGTTTTGGTTATCAAATCGGTGAGATATAGTGTTCGGAAGGTGTGTGAAGACAATAAAATAGGGTAACAGGGTATATGAATAGTTGCAAAGATTAAGGAAGGTAAAGTGAATATGGTAATGTGCTAAGACAAATGAATAAAGTATATTTCTAACTCATTGGTACTGTAAGAGTGCCGACTCCACAAATAACATTTGCATGAGTTATTGTTATGTTTTGCATGATAATTATGAAGTAGACCGGAAGGCTGATTTTGTATAAGTCTAGAGTGTCTTTGTAAAACAAAAGTATGGTATGATTATGATGATCTGAAGGCTAACAACCCTATCATATTTCATGGATCAAAGATCAACATACACTCTTGGTAAGTGAACAATGTTATGTGAATTTGAAAATTGGAAAGTACTATATGATAAGGTGTTATACGATATCATGCCTATGGATTGTTGTCATATTTTGTTGGATAGACCTTTGCAATATGATGGACATACTATATATGATGGAAGATTGCATAAATATACTATTTGGGCTTATGGGAGAAGACAAATCTTGTTCCCTTTGATTGAAGAGCCTATTAGTAATGTTTTCACATCTGTGAAAGTTTGCTTGATGGAAGGAAGAAATTTTGTTAAGGATTTGAAGAAGAATGATGTATGTTTTTCTGTGATTCCTAACAAACTGAGTAAGAAAATAGAGGATAGTATCTCTGAGGAGATTGATAAGCTACTCATCGAGTATAGTGAAATCATTTTTTATAATGTACATGATGGTTTTCCACCAAATACGAGCATTGATCATTGCATGGATCTAATCCCTAGAGCTAGTTTACTAAATAAGGCTCCACATCGGTTGACACCTATCGAGAATCAAGAATTGAACTTACAGATTCAAGAATTGTTGTAGAAAGGTTTAATCTAAGAAAGTTTGAGTCCTTATGCAGTACCTATTGTATTGGCACCCAAGAAGAATAGAGAATGGAGAAAGTGTACTGGTTCCAGAGCAATCAACAAGATAACAATGAAATATAGGTTTCCTATATCGAGAATGGATGACATAATGGATAGTTTGACTGGAGCAAAGTATTTTACCAAACTTGATTTGAAAAGTGGGTATCATCATATCAGAATCAAAGAAGGTGATGAATGGAAGACTACTTTCAAGATAAAAGAAGGTTTGTATGAGTGGTTGGTTATGCCTTTTGGTTTAACTAATGCATCGAGTACATTTATGAGGTTGATGAATGAAGTTTTGAAGAAATTTTTAGGTAAATTTTTTATTGTATACCTTGATGATATTTTGATATTTAGTAAGACCGGAGAAGAACATTTGTTGCATGTTAAACAATTATTGCCAGGTTGAAACAAGAAAAATTGCTGGGTAAAAGCACAATTGAGTGTCACCTTTTGGGCTAACTCAAATCACTCAGCCTAGTTAGACTCGGCCGAGTTATACTCGGTCAAGTCTAACATGGCCAAGTACACATAGGCACCATGCGGTGCCGAATGGCATCTACATGGCCCATTAGACTGGGCTGAGTGGTACTCGACCAAGTAGAACTCGGTCGAGTCTAAATAATATTTTTAATATAAAAAAACATCACAAACCACTCATTTGCACATTATTAGGCTATTTGAGTGGGGCCGACCGCTAGGGGGACTCGGCCAAGTCAGACTCAGCCTAGTCAGACACAACCCAGTCAGACTTGGCCCAGTCGGACTTGACCGAGTCTACTTAGGTGGCATGCCATGTTGGCAGCCAAACCACCAAAAACATAAAAAAACTAGAATTTTCCACTTCTGTTGTTCCTTTCTTAGATCAAAATAGAAAATGTTAAAAAACTAAAAGTACCCTTTTCTAGATCTCAGAAGTATGATTCTGGACATATAAATTTTATATTATTTCATTTACAAAATGTTAAACAAATTTGCTAAAAAATACATGTAGGTATATTAAACTTTGAGAAGACGTTGATTTGAAAAATATAGAAAAATACTAAATCAATTTAGAAATTTTTTTAAATTATATACGACACTAGAGGAGAGAGTCCTCTTCAAAAATATATAATTTATTTGGTTTTTGGTATAGTTTTGATAGGGTAAAAGTGACGGGAGACAAAAACTGATGATTTCAAGTAAGGTCGACTTTCAATACTTATAACGGGTAAACTATAGATCTAAAAAACTTCTTTCTTTTTTCTTGCACTAAATATACATGTCGTCTAAAACATATTCTAAAATTCGAGGGAAAAAAAATATTTTACTTATAATGATTTGACGGGAAGTGAACTCCCTTATTTGTAGTATTTTCAGTATATGAAAAATAGACCTAAAAAATTTAAAAAACATATTAATTTTTGGTCAAATTAATTTTTAAAAATTATAGGCATAAAATTCATCCTATTTTACACATTTCATTAGTTTACATCATCTTCAAATTTTCAATAGAAATGTGACTTTTATGCCTTGAAGTTTTTCAGTTTTTGTGTTGTTAGCCTCTTCCTTTGTAAAAGGGTGATAGCTTATTGTGCTTTTACCCTGCTGACAAATCTGAAAAAGTGTTCATTCATGAAAGAGGAGATTGTGTATTTGAGATTTTTGATTTCAAATGATGGTTTGAAAATGGACCCTGAAAAGGTTGAAGCTATTTTGAATTGGCCTACACTTGATAATGCTAGTGAGGTAAGATCATTTCATGGTTTGGCAAGTTTTTACTGAAAGTTCATTAGGAATTTTAGTTCAATTTGTAATGTTATGACTAAGACTATGAGAGGAGATAAAAGAGAATTCAAGTGGACACACGGAGCTGATAAAAGTTTTGAGATTCTGAAGCAGAAGGTTGCTGAATTGTCTGTTTTAGCATTGCCCAATTTCAATAAGGTATTTCAAGTAGAATGTGATACAAGTAGAAGTGCAATAGGAGTTGTATTGAGTCAAGAAGGTAAACCTATTGCTTTCTTTAGTGAAAAGTTGAATGATGCAAAAAAGAAATATTCTGTGTATGATCAAGAATTCTATGTTATTGTTCAAGCACTGAAGAAATGGAGACATTATTTGATACTGAGTGAATTTGTGTTGTATACCAATCATAAGGCTTTACATTATTTGGGTAGTCAAAATAAGTTGAATTAGAGACATATGAAATGGGTTGAGTATTTTTAGAGTTATACATTTGTGATAAAGCATAAGAGTGGAGTCACTAACTGAGTTGTTGATGCATTAAGTAGAAGAAGATCTTTGATGGCCTAGATGAAAATTAAAATTCTTGGTTTTGATGACATGAGAGATTCTTATGACTTTTATCCTGATTTTTCTAAGCCATGGAGAAAGTGCAGAGCACCTATTCAAGATCAACCAAGTACTAAATGGGAAGAATATTTCATTCAAGGAGGTATTTTGTTTAAAGGTATTTAGTTGTGTATACTGAGAGGATCAATGAGAATTAATTTGATAAAGGAGAAACATAGTAGTGGTTTGGCTGGACACTTTGGTGTTGACAAGACATTGAATCTTCTTAAGGAGAAATAATTTTTGCTGCAGTTGTATAAGGATGTTCAAAAATTTGTGAAAAGTTGTGAAATTTGTCAAGTTGCAAAAGGAGTAAGTCAAAATACTGGATTGTATACACCAATTTCTATTCCTAAGAAATATTGGATTGATATCAATATGGATTTTGTTCTTGGCTTACTGAAGATAGTAAGAGGTAATGATCCTATATTTGTTGTTGTGGATAGATTTTCTAAAATGACACATTTTATACCTTGTAGAAAGACATCAGATGTTGTACATATAGCAGATCTTTTCTTTAAGGAAATTGTCAGATTGCATGGATTACCAAAGAGTATTATCTCTGATCGAGATAGTAAATTTGTTGGATACTTTTGGAAGACCCTTTGGAGAAATTTTGGCACCGAGTTGAAATATAGTTCTACATTTCACCCACAAACTGATGGACAGACAAAAGTTGTGAATAGAAGCCTGGGTAATCTTTTGAGATGCTTAGTTGGAAACACACCGAGTAATTGGGATTCTGTGTTGGCACAAGAAGAGTTTGCATACAATAATTTAGTGAATAGGAGTACTAGAAAAACACCTTTTGAGATTGTAAAAGGCATAAAACTGAAAGGTATATCAAATTTGAGAGACATTGTTGATGAAAGAAAGAGAAGTGCTAAAGGAGTAAAGTTTGCAGAGTACATGAAGACATTGCATGGAGATGTGAAACATAAGCTGGAAATGAGTAATTAGAAATACAAAGACAAAGCTAATAGTGTGTGCTAAAATGTTGACACACTTCTATGAGTCATTATATCCAAGATTGCTCAAGAATGAAGTCTCAAATGATGACTCATAGCTCTCTATTCATGGAGTGCAAGGGTCTATGATGAAGGCCCTCATATTAGACCTAGTTTGTGCCCATGCAAGTACACCATAAAATGAGAGATTCAAATAAGAAAAGAAAGAATTCTAGTCTCCATGATCATCAAATATGCATGCAAATGAAAATGGAAGCTATTCTATATGATAACAATGCATGAAAGCAAACTAATCTATGAAAGAAAATTCTTATGCAAGATTATTCTATGAAAGGAAATATGAATCTAATCTAATATGCAAGTGCAAGATTAATCTAAATGGATTTCCATGGGGCATGAGAGAAGAAAACAAGAAAAGAGAAGTTGCAATGTTCAAGCTCAAGTGCTCAAAATCTTCTCCAAAATCGGTCTCCAAACCTGCAACATAACAGTACTTAAAATCTTCTATATCTAAATGAGAAGGAAATGGCTCCTTATAAAGGATTTAGAAATGAGTGGACGGTCAAGATTAAGAGGCAAAAATAAATCAGCAATGGTGGAGATTAAATCTTGGTTGATTCATGTGCTCAAGATTCACAAGAGGCAAAATCAAAAGACATGGTTAAGAGGCAAAAGATGTGTGGAAGAGATTAAGAGGCAAAAGGACATTCCACTCATCTTGGAAAGTGTGCATTCAATGTGTAAACAAAAAGTCTTTTTCTTTTTCTTTTTGTTTTATTATTTATTTATTATTTTTAGCAAAGTGGTTTCCATTATTTAATTAAATTTTTTATTTATTTATTTAAAAGAGATTTGTTATTTTAATTAAATGTGGCTTAGGATAAAGTGATTTTATTATTTAATTAAAATATTTTTTTATTTAATTAAAAGGGAGCATGTTCTCTTAATTAAATAAAACTTAGGATAAAATGATCAAACCTTAGGAAATATTGAAATATTTTAATTAATTATGATTTGATCAAGGAAGTTGATTTGAATTGAAAATATTGAAAAACATTGATTCATAAAATTGATAAATTAATGAATGGGGGCCCAAAGTCTAGGTGACCATTTTAGGGTGCATACAAATAGATCAAGAAGACATAAGACTTTTGATGTTGGTGATGAAGTAATGGTTCATTTGAAGAAAGGTAGATTTCATGTCGAAACATATGGGAAGCTAAAAATGAAGAAGTTTGGTCCTTGCAATATTTTGAAGAGATTTCACAGTGGAAATGCTTATGAGATTGAGTTACCTGATGACATGGATATATCAGCTATATTCAACATTGTTGATTTGTATGAGTATCATGAGTTGAATGAAGAGATGATAGTACTGAATGATTATCCTAAGAAACAGATGGAAGAAGTTGAGTAGATTTTGGAGCAAAGAATTGGCAGAAGTACAAGAGGAAAATATTATCTGGAATATCTAGTAAAGTGGAAAAATAGACCGATTGAAGACAGTTCATGGATTTCACAATCTAAGCTAGATTCAGCTCGGATCATACCTAATTCATGATTCAGAGAATCATTTTCAAATAACCCCAGGTGTTTGATGTAGGAGCATCTTGGGTCCTTGGCAATCTTGTGGCACCAAAAACATGTTTGTGTTTTCCTATATTGCTCGGTTCCTTCTTTGACCAAGTTTGTTCAGTGTTTCTTAGTTTCCTTTTTTTACCGAGTTGGTTGGTTATCTCTCTAGCACTCGGTGAATTTCCCTAGCACTCGGTGATGCTTGTTTGGTGTTTGGTTACCCTTGCTTACCGAGTTGTTTGTTTTAGTTTCTTGTTGAGGCCGATTCTTGCAATTAATTATGGTCACAGATTTAATGATGGTATCTATCATTGTGAAGCGTGTGGACCTAGATCTAATCGTCCCTTCCATTGATTATGGATTTGAAGGCTGACTTGTTCAATAGCCTCTTTTATAAAATGTAATCTTTGGTTGTAGTTTTAGGAATCAATTTTTTTGAGGATTTAGAAGATAGAAGTTGGAAGATTGTTTCAGATCCTCTCATGTTGGAGGACTTATGTACTTAAATTGTAATATCTGGCCTGAATCGGGAAGGCCTTATAGCCCAAAATGTATCAATCAATTGAGATAAATTAATGAAGTGTTCTGCATTCTCTCTCTCATTGTGTGTGTTTTTTGCTTCTACATGTGATCTCTGCAAGGTGGATCCAGTTAGGGTGTGCCTTTGGCCCCTCTCCCTATCCTCCCTTACATCACAATATGTCTACACTTCATAGTGTCAGTAACACTGTGAGACAAAGAAGTATAGAATGTATCAATGCTTTACTATCATATGGGTTGTATGAATGAACTATGTCAATCATATGCAAAAAATCAGCTCTAATAGTGTTCAGCCTATTCCTATTGGGAAGGGTGGTAGATGAAGCAATGGTCTAATCTAGAACCTCTATGGATCGTGTTAATCTTTCAATGGTAGAAGAAAATAGCTTCTCTCTGGCCTCTCTAGAATCAGCCGATCTATGTGAGGAGCAGTGACTACCACCCCCCCCGCCCCCCCCCCCCCCCCCCCCCCCCCCCCCCATACACTAGGCTCTCTTGAATCTGCTGACCCTCTAGATGATGCCATGTAAAAGATAAAATGGATATATTCGGAAGTATAAACAATAATATATATAGATCTATGCACATGTACAGTATAATCATCTAGTTTAAATGAAATTTATATATGTACATACAAATTTAAGAAACATACATGTTACAAATTTAATCATCTAGTTTAAAAATGAAATATATATACATGTACATACAAATTTAAGAAACATACATGTCACAAATTTAATCATCTAGTTTTAAAATGAAATATATATACATGTACATACAAATTTGAGAAAAATACATGTTACAAATTTAAGAAGTATACATGTTACACATACATGTTACAAATTTAAGAAACATACATGTTACACATACATGTTACAAATTTAAGAAACATACATGTTACACACTCATGTTAGGTCTTAAGGGGTCCTATTATGTCTTATTAATCATGTTAGATCTTAATTGGTCATATTAGTCATATGTTTTAGTCTTAATTAGTCTTAATCAATCAATTAATAGGTCCTAATTGGTCAAGTATTAGTCACATGTTAGGTCTTAATTGGTCCTATTAGGTCTTAATAGGTCATATTGGACCTAATTGGTCTTAATAGGTCCTATTAGTTCTTAAGGGTCCTATTAGGTATTATGTGGTCCTATTAGATGTTAAGGGTCTTATTAGGTTTTATTAATCATGTTAGGTCTTAATAGGAAATATTACCTGTCTTATTACTCATGATAGGTCTTAAGGGGTCCTATTATGTCTTATTAATCATGTTACATCTTAATTGGTCATATTAGTCATGTTAGGTCTTAAGGGTCCTATTAGGTCTTATTAGTAGGTATTAGGTCTTATTAGGTCATATTAATCAATTTAGGTGCACTAATATGCCTTATTATACCTCTTATTAGTTCTTAAGGGTCCTATTAGGTATTAAGTGTCTTATTAGGTCTTATTAATCATGTTAGGTCTTAATAGGAAATATTAGGTCTTATTAGTCATGTTATCTCTTAAGGGGTCATATTATGTCTTATTAATCATGTTAGGTCTTAATTGGTCATATTAGTCACCTCTTAAGTCTTAATTAGTCTTAATTAGTCAATTAATAGGTCCTAATTGGTCAAGTATTAGTCACATGTTAGGTCTTCATTGGTCCTATTAGGTCTTAATAGGTCCCATTGGACCTAATTGGTCTTAATAGATCCTATTAGTTCTTAAGGGTCCTATTAGGTCTTATTAGTAGATATTAGGTCTTATTAGATCATATTATTTAAGTGCACTAATATGCCCTATTAGAACTCTTATTAGTTCTTAAGGGTCCTAATAGGTATTAAGTGGTCCTATTAGATGTTAAGGGTCTTATTAGGTCTTATTAATCATGTTAGGTCATAATAAGAAATATTAGGTCTTATTACTCATGTTAGCTCTTAGGGGTTCCAATTATGTCTTATTAATCATGTTAGGTCTTAATTGGTCATATTAGTCACATGTTAAGTCTTAATTAGTCTTAATCGATCAATTAATAGGTCCTAATTGGTTAAGTATTAGTCACATGTTAGGTCTTAATTGTTCCTATTAGGTCTTAATAAGTCCTATTGTACCTACTTGGGCTTAATAGGTCATATTAATTCTTAAGGGTCCTATTAGGTCTTATTAGTAGGTATTATGTCTTATTAGGTTGTATTAATCAATTTAGGTGCTAATATGCCCTATTAGACCTCTTATTAGTTCTTAAGGGTACTATTAGGTAAATTAAGTGGTACTATTAGATGTTAAGGGTCTTACTAGGTCTTATTAATCATGTGTTAGGTCTTAGTAGGACATATTAGGTCTTATTACTCATGTTAGCTCTTAAGGGGTCCTATTATGTCTTATTAATTATGTTAGGTCTTAATTGGTCAGAGAGAGAGAGAGAGCCTTCATGTTGATTTCTAGTATTTTGGTTTATGTTGGTTTTTATTGTTAGGGTTTATGTTAGTTCATGTTCTAGTTTCATGTTGGTTTAATGTTAAGGTTCATGTACGTTTCATATTAAGTTTTATTTGTCAATTAGGTTACGGGATCTTTTTTTAAATTAGGTTTATGGTTAAGGTTCATGTTTATTTAGTGTTAAGGTTTATGTTGGTTCATGTTCTAGTTTCATGTTTCTAATAATTTGTAACATTTTTCTAATCTTTTGTAACATTTTCTTAATGTTTTAAAGCATATATAATAAAACTAAACTAATTAACTAACAAACAAACATATTTTCTTAACTAGAAAAAATAATATATTAATTAAATAACTAAATCTATATAAAATCATATTATTTAATTTCTACAATTAAAAATAATAAAATTACATAAACAAAAACAACTAATAAATTAACTTATTATTAAAACACTTATTTCTAAAACTATTAAATTATCATTTTTATTAAAATTAAAATTATTTAATATTAAATTAACAAAAACAACTAAAAAACATTATAAAATGTAAAAAAAAAAAAAGGGCCCAAAGGTGCTCTGTAAAATATGCAAGCCGCTCCTTTCAAATGAGCCCACCCAACCCTTTTGGGGGGTTTATATAGTTTTTCATGGTTCCGGCCGAAACCATTCTGACCAAAATAGTTTTGGCTGGAACCCTCTTTCCACATCGATGCCACATGGCACCTTGTGTGTGCCACGTAGTTCTGGCCGAAACTATTTTGGTTGGAGCCCTTAAAAATGTCCTCTAGTGTGACACAACTTTTTACTTTTACCCTACTATTATCTTCATAGATATCTTTTAGTGTTTAGATAATCTATGGTCACATGGTGTTCGTTATTGGACATTATCTATCCAACCCATAAGCTTATTTTCTGGATGTCTATAAACTTTGTTTTTATTTGGAGAAGATGTTGGGGTATTGTATTTTGGTTCAATTTGTTGTTGTTTTCAAACTCATATCTCCTAAGCGTTTCATGTTTGTTTAGATTTATATTGTTTTTTGGTCCCATTTTTTATAAAAATTGCTATTCGATAATTTTTGGTATGGTTTAATTAGTTTCATCATTATCACTATTATATTCTTCTTCCTTGACTCCTTCAAATGTTGTTTCCTTTGGGGTGAAATGTTTGACATGACATATATTGTACTTTGTTGTGTTAATCTTCTTCTAATTTATTTTTATTGCATCCTTAGTGAGGCCTATATCACGTTCAATGTAGTGGAAGTGCTTGTATAGGAGAAATTCAGGCCAACAAAATAATTCAAAATGCTTTGAATCCTCCTCTAGGACATTATAAAACTTGGTGTGTACATTAATAATGGCCTCTATTGGTCATTGTTTCCTCTAGAATTGCTTACATTTTGTAGAGTATGAAAATGACTTTACAAATTCAAGTAATGTCACTATCTTTAGCTCGGGTGGGCATTTTGTGTAGGTTTGTATATAGTTGTCCTATATTTCTATGACAGGTGCTGACCTTGATATTTATTGGATCACGTTTCTTCCAACGTTTAGAGATGTGAAAGAAAAACTACATTCAAGGAGTTACAATTTCTCTAGCATATATTATATTTCTTGAGCCCCTATATCGTTCTTAGTGATTATATCTATCAGGAAGTTTTTATATATTGTGAGTGTTGGATTATCTACTTGTTGGATTATGCATATCCTTGTTAGCATATTAGTGCATGTCTCTGATGTTCTCTCTTCTTTTGGTGCATACTTGGCTATGTATTTGAGGACAAATTCTTGTGATATGAAAGGTTTAATGTCTATGTTGGCTCTCCAATCTGTAGCATATGTTGGTTGTGTATGTTAAGTCTTTCATCATTCCTTGTAGGTTTGTATTTCTTATTTGAAATGGTGTCACATATTAGTGTAGATGCACTCTTCTCTTTCCTTGGTTATGTATTTGAGGAAAAGTTATTGTGATATGAAAGTTTTAATGTCTATGTTGGCTCTCCAATCTGTAACATATGTTGGTGGTGTATGTTCAGTCTATCATCATTCCTTGTAGGTTTGTATTTCTTATTTGTAATGGTGTCACATATTAGTGTAGATGCACTCTTCTCTTTCCATGGATCTTTGTAAGGACATTCAATTTTCCCCCTTTTTTGTAGGCATGTTCCCTCTTTGTACTTTTTGTGCCTCTCGACATGATGGAAAATTTCTTCATGGTCTTTAGTGAGGTCTATGAAAAATATCTCACTTGTGTCTAGTAGGTATGGATCGTCAAGTGAAAAAAAAAATACTGTGTTATTTCTTCCATCTTCCTCGCAGGGGTTCCGTGAGGTTACACGTGTCAAAGAATTCTCATTCTCTTTCAATCTATATGTTATTCTTCCAATCAAGTTTATCAACAACTAGTGTATGAGCCAAATAAATCTTTGCACATGCCCAATACCCCTACTTTTCCACTTAGTCTTGTACCAGTAGTCTTTTGCATCTAGTATCTTTTTGATGACCTCTTCTTGGAAGATTGTGAACCTTTATCGTAAGTAGAGTGATGTGGTGTGAGAATTATTGATTAAATTTTCTAAGAGTTCCCTTTTTTATTATTTTCTTACTGGTGCTTCATAGGCCATGAGTTATTGTAGATATGACCATTTCATAGTCGCTACACTTGGTGTGAAGAATAGATTGGGTGAGCCTATTTGGTTGATCATGTTCATTAGTTCAAAATAATGCTTGTTCTAGTATGGTTGTGTACCTCTAATAGAAGATCTGAAGTACATAATCTCCTTTACAATCTACATGTATTTAGGAGATTTTGTAGGTGTGCTTGGATTTTTTCAATGTTTGTTGGCATATTGTATTTTTCATTTTTCTTCATGAAATCAATTGCAAGCCCCTATGTGTGGTGTCACAACATGAGATTATAGGTGAACTATAAAAAATGAGGATGCCTTCCAAATATTTGGTCATAGAACCTTGGTAATTGTAAGATATACTTATGGAATTCCACCTTCCTTAGCCATGGTTGTATGTGTTGCATTGATCCATTAAGGAAGGGAGTGAGAAATTCCATATCAAGCAACCCTTCAGTATTGTATTCATTTATTGAGGAATATTCAATCTCAGGCCAATAGATAGTGCTTTTTGACATGTCATCAAGTTGTAAGGTTGGCCTTATCATTTCAATCTCACGAGTTCTATTTGGAATTTTGGAGATGAAGAATGATGTGTTGGCTTCACTACCTCCACTTTGGTTTTCATCAATGTCCAATTCATTATTTTTTATTACAATATCATTGTCTATTTCAATGTTGTTTAGCATGGTTGAGATATTTATTCTTTCTTCTAGTAAGGTAGATAAATAGGTAGCATCTATGGTGACATCAAAATAGTAGGGGTCACGATTAGCTTTGTATAAAAGTGCATCTATAACGTGGTTTCTACTCATGTAGAAATCATAGTATTGTGCTTGAATGTGTAGTCTTCTTACGATGAACAAGTCAAGGTTAGGTATTATGTAGGGAAGGACCTTGGTAATTCATTTAATATATTGTGTGAGTCTTATAGTATGTTTGTCATATTTGTACTGCTTTCCAAACACTTGGGTCACTTTTACTACTAGGTTGGCCCTAGCAATGAGCATTTATTCTACTTGTGTTAGCCTCCTTAGTACGTGAGGTTGTTTTCCTAGGTCCATGTTGTGTAGCAAAGAGAACTATTATATTCTCCTCTGTTTGGAACATCTTTTGCATGTAAGTTGCTGGTTATATGTTTGGAGCAATATGCCTAGGTATCTTTCACTACATACCATGCACCTTTGTAAGTTGGATAGTTCATCTATCCTCTGTCAAAATTTCCATGCTGTTGTTGTACTATCTGTATTGCTACTATGTATTCTTTTCTCTCCTGGTGGCCTTCCTAGTGGAATCAACAATTGGTAGGAGGATATTGGCTGACTTGTTTGTTCATCAAAGTTTTGAGAAACTTTTTGTGTATTTCCTTCTTCCTTATAGAGAACATGATATTTTTGGCTTCTTGAATAATATTTCACACGTTTTGTCTAAATTTCTTGGGGCTTATTCTGAATCTGATCTACTTTCTTCATATGCTTGTGGGCTGGTTTTCATCTTTGTGGTGGGCATAGTATTCATGATCTTTTCTCTATATTTCTTGTCACACAAGTTAATTTTATTGATTATATGCTTCATGTTCTATGTTGGAAATCTCCATTGTTTCCACACTATGAGCAGTCAAACATTTTGGATGTTAGAAATCATCATTTTGATTTTTTACATATATTTGGACAATCCATTTTGTAGAACAATTAAAACAAAAATTTTGATCATTGCATGTGATTTCAACTTTCAAAAACCCACATGTTGTAAGAAACATAAGTACCAATCTTGCTTGTGTATGTTATACATTAGACACTATTTGTATGACACAATTTTTTACTTAGTATAATGGTCAATATAATCATTTTCTTGGTTGTGCATGGATGAATTTTGAAAGATATCAACATCTTGGTATATACTAACAAATTATCATTTCTTCATATTTTAATCATGTATAGTTTTACTACGCAATATTGAATTGCTAAGACATTTATATTGTACAATACAATTATAGATAGAGTTCATACTTTGATAAATAATAATTTCAATGTTTTTGGAAAGATGCCACGTGAACTACTTTCACAAAGCTAAGTTGTTATCTTAGTCAATGTCATTATCACATTCGTGGTGGACTACATTAGGTGCAATGAAATCTTCCACCATGGGGTCCAGCACATCAAACCAATAAAGATGGTCAAACGTGTGATGTTGTAGATTCTAATTGCATGTGTCAGGATGCCTTGTCAGATAAAACTTACAATTTGATTGTGTCCATGTTCGTATTTTCTCCTTAACAATTTTCCTTATTTGTTCATGTAATGGTAGAGTCAAATTAAGTCCCTCTGGTCGCCATATTTGTATAACTTATCGATTCCATAAGGTGTTTGATTCAGAAGCAAACTGTAGACATAAAATGTAACCATGGTAGTGTAGACTCTGTAAAACCATAGTATTGATTTGCGGTCCTCAAAGCATTTTGTCTAGCCACAACTATCCATTTCTATGTAGTAGAGAGGTGTACTCTAATTCATATACTATCGAAGCTGGTTAAAACCACATCTCGCCGAAGGCATAATATATTTATTCTAGATTGCATTCATCACAACTGACCAATTCAAAATATCTGGATCTCTAGAGAAATTGTTAAAATTTCTTAGTGATGGCGGTCGATATGTAATTAGTCCTGTTTGCTATAATAATCATTTTGCAAATAAATAGGTGGTTTCTTCTTTATCGTGAATCCTGTGAAGATCAACATGCTGAAAGAAGTCATCAGCTACATTAATCCTTTGCCTCAACATATTTGAACAATAAATCTGGTTAAAGGGTTGTAAACAATGCAAGTGAGTTATTAATACTTATTTTTTTTCAAAATGGGAGCCACATGTGGATCATGACGTTTACATTATTTTGTAAAATTGTTTATAACATTTCTAGATAGCTACAAATATATGACACAGATATGTAGACAAATACATGAAGAAGAGAAGAACACAGAGTTGTAATATTGGTATGTGTCTTATATGTGACATGAAACATTTCATTAAATAGAGCATGTTATTTATAAAATATAAGAGCAACAATAATTTTTTCATTGCCAATATTTACCCATTACCAACATTTCTATGTAGTTATTTAATTGACATATGTCATACATTTACATCAACATTTCAGGAAAGTATTTATTTCCTTTTAAATAGAAACATTGAACCCCTCTTTCTACGCCTGGGTGCACCTGTGCTTCTCTACATCGTCACGGTCTCACACTTAGCTATTGCTATTATTACACATTTTCTCAATCTTCTGCAGGAGAATGCTACTTTCAGCAACAAAGTCTACCAGTTCAACTTGTCCAACAATTGATTTAAGTCAGTTTGCGTTATTGTATATTTCTTTCTTGCAAATTAAGCTGAACACAAAATCCCTATTCAACACATATCTTACTACTTGTCGAGGGTGCGTCTGATCTTCTTGTACAGAATCTAAAGTGCACAGTTCTTTTGCAGTCACGCCTAGGAGCTGCATGGTGACTTCACCAAATGCAACTGCCCACATTGTATCTGTATGGTCTTCCACCTTAATATGTAGGAAATATCTATAAGTCAGAATTACACTTTGTACATATCCACTTCTCATCTTTGTCTTGGATGAGTCTTTTGTTGCGCTGTCGTTCTCCATACTTCATGGGGTAGGCTGGATAGCAGATATCATCCATTTTGATAAATAGTGTAGTTGCTTTCAATGTGCAATGGAGGGGTTTAGCTGTGTTAATTTTTTCTGAAACATCTATGATTGTCATTCTTGTTACAGTTGCCGATGTAGTAGTAGATCCTTATGCAGATGATTGCAAGCTCACCCCGCTCTAAATATACCAGCTTCTTAACTCTGGCGTCTCTTCGATGTATGGGTTTACTGTCAGATTGGTAGCATTTGATGCGGTTAATACCTTTCCGTTGTATTCGCTGATATAACCATTCTTTACTACGAGCACAACTTCTGATGTATTTCATAAGAAAAATCACGACGTACATTCTTTTTGGCTACCTGATCAGTGTTCATTAATTTTTATTCATTAATGATTTCTGCTACTATGCTTGAAAGCAAAAAGCAATAGCTGTAATGCTAAGGTAGGCTTTCCACGATGTTTTTTTATTTTTCAATCGATATATGGTTATACTGAATATAGTTCATAATTCATATTAACAGCACATCATCAATAACATCACATTGATTGGATATCATTAGTTTTTTCTTTTAAATGGTGGTAAGGATATCATAATGGCCACATGTACAAATAAAAATTTGTTGAATATGAATTTACAAGAAACAAATTTGGATTTTTTCAGGCAAGAATGCATGGAAAATCTACATGCTTTTCATAAATAACATTCTTGCACTTAGAGAATATAATATTTCGAATCCCATGGAAAGTGTTTGGAGTGGCACTGTAATAGGGTTAGTAAGTTATTGATTGTTCTATCTATTTTTATCAAATTGCTTATATTTGTTTTGCAAGGATAGCCTGATTTATGTTACTATGAAACATAAGTCAGATGAACGTTAGAGGGTAAGAGCACAGGAGAAGATGGCATAAAAATTGTAAAAGGGACACTAGGTTATTATAGTAAATGTCTTTGAGAAGGACAACTTTCAGTGATAAACCTGTTGAATGAAGCAAGACATTACCCTTTATAGGCCCCCCACTTAACAGGTGTCGCAAATCTGATAAAGGAAAAACTCTTTAATAAGATAAATATCATTTAGGGATGGGGTGGCCGATCTTAGTCCTGCATGACATATATCCTTATAGATAATGCTTGTAACCTCTAAAAATATTTATTCTGGGAATGGTCTAATAACTAATATAATTTTATAAGATAATCAACATGTCAAAATAGTGAGATAGATATATGCAAACGAATAGAGCCCAGCGATGGATTCATTAAGATGAAGATATTGAAAATTTGGATAGCAGAAGAAAAGAACCAAACACAGTCCTTTCCCAGAGTATTCCCTGGCCAAAATAAAAATAATCAGAAATGAAACCACGATGGTCCTATATAATCTGTTGTATAATATTGTTTGCTAAAATTCTGCTTGTCAGTGTTCAGCATAGACAACGCATGTGAAGTGTTTGACAGAATGCCTGAAAGATCTTTGGTTTCGTTGGCTGCAGTGATTGTGAGATATACTTAAAGATGGACGACTTGAATTATAAGGCTTTAAAATCATTCAAACATTTCCTCGTCTATGCAACAATGGGAACTTTGGAATAGGTTATACGATTTTTATTTCATGAAAGCATAATAGGAACAATAAAATACACAAATAGCCAAAGTAGCCAACGCATTTGAATCAAAATATTAGGCAGAAAAGAGGTTGCAATGTGTTATAGATGCCCCACACCAAACTCACAATTCAGTTCTACTAAGGGTCAAGAGATAGGAAAGTCTTTCCAAATTTGTAGAAGTACTTCTGCAGCCTCTTGTTTTCTTCCTGCAAGAACCAATGCAATAAAATTCACATTAAAGAGCCGAAGAAATAAGACCATTAATTTCACATTCGAGAGACCAAGGCAAAAGATGGGGAAGCAGGAAAAAGACATATTGGAAAACAAGATGGCACTACAGTAGTATGTTAATTTTAGGGTTTCAAACACACTTGTTCGAATGAAGCCTTGGAAATGGGAGTGATACTATGAGCTAACGATGATGCCTATCATTTATATAGTAGATCATGGCGATCGTTTATCTCTTACCCCCGATGGCAGTAAATCCCAAGGCGGTCATTTGTGGATGGATAAGTTTCACGATATTTATCTGTTATAGTCGGATGGCTGCCATTGCAAGCGGCACTGTGTCCACATACTCAGTGGATACAACTCTATAGGATTCAGCAAGCAGCTCGTTGTCGAAGTTGCTGGCAGAGAAAAACTTTCTGGTGGTCGAATGCTTCCAGCACCAGAACAGTTTCCGGAGATGGACATGATGATTTACAGATAGCGGATCCCCCCAGTTAATAGCCTTATCAACTAACTAGATTTATGAGTTGCTATGTTTTATATTAATCTAATAAATTGAAACACATAAATCAATCAATTTTTTCAATTATTTATTTAAGTCGTCACAACATTTTAAAGGCATTCAAGATAGGATATCAACTAAAATAGATTTATCAACAAAATTAGATTCATACATATGATTGATTTACTAACTGTCTTAATATTTAGAAATTAGTTATATTTATGATCTTACCTAATTTTAATCATTTTTCATTTTAAAACTTATTAGACATTTACAGAAGGATATCTCTCACTTTATTTAATATTGTACAAAATAAATAAGCAATATAAATTGATATATAATTTTATTCTAATTATACACAATAATATTATATTAATAGAAAATTATGTTAATAATATACTATCATTGTACTATAATTTTTAATGTTATAATAATTTAATATTTTGTTATCTTTTATATAATATATTATTTTTATATTTACAAATAGTTAAAAATTATAAATAATATAATAACTCTAACTGTAACTTATTTTAATATTATGGTTAGGGTTTACATCACCATGAGGTTATGGTTAGACTTAAGGTTAGGATTAGGATCTACATAATTAGTAGGTTAGGATTAGGGTTAAGGTTAGGCTCCTCATTATTTTCAAGCTTTGAGTTAATAGTTAGAATTATGATTACAGTTAGGATTTACATCATTGTAATGATTATGGTTAGGCTTAGGGTTTACACCTAGTTATTATTAGGACTTAAACTATGGTTATGATTAGTATTATGATTAGGGTTAGGATTAGGGAAATATTTAGGTTTAAGGTTTGGTTATGGTTTGGCTTATGGTTAAGATTATTGTTAGGTTTAAAATAGGGTTTAGTGTTTATATTATGGTCAGGTCTAGATTAAAATTTATGTTAGGGTTAAGGTTTAGGATTATGATTAGGAGTATGGTTAGGGCTAGGGTTTATAGTTACTGTTATGGTTAGGATTTACCTCATGGTCAGGGTTATAAGTAGGGATAGGATTAGGATTAGGATAAGATTTTATGATTATGCTTACAATTATGGTTACAATTTGGGTTAGAGGTACACTTAGGTTTTAATTGATTAGAAGGTTAAGCTTGGGTCAAGGTTAATATTGAATTTAGAGATAATATTAGAGATAGAATAATAGTTATGGTCTATGTTCTAGATCTAGATTAAGATTAGGCTTGCATTAGGATTAGAATAATAATTATTGTTAAGGTTATGATTAGGATTTGAGATAGTGTTAGGGTTTTTATTATAATTATAATTAGGATCAAGGTTTTGATTTTTTTTGAGTTTGGGGTAGGGTTAAAATCAAATTTAGAGTCAGGGTTTGAACAATGACCTTAATTAATATAATTATAGTTATAACTATGATTAAGGGAGTAGATAAAATAGGGAAGTGTTACGTTTATAAATCTAGGGTTGGAGACAATAGTGTTATTAGTATGATTAGAGACAATGCCAGAGATATAATTAAGGTTAGGATTAATAGTAGGGTGAAGCCCACATTTTGTGTTAGGGTTAGGATTATAGTTACTGTTAAGGATCAAAACATAATTAGTGACATGTTTAGGATTAGGTTAAAAGTTCACCATATAACTAGAAGTAGGGTCATTATTAGGTTAGTCTTAAGATAAGGGTTAAAGTATAAATAGTAATCTTTAAATTGTAATAAATCACCAAGTTTCCTATTAGAATATATTATAGTGAAAGGAATAATAAGATTATTAAAAATATCTATTTTCACAAATTTATGTATATTTCCAAAACATCTAATATTTGTTGAAGATGTAAAGATTCTATAGTATTAATCAATAGTCAACAAATTGAACAAGATAATTTAGACAATAAAATAATTTCATTTGAAATGTTTGAATTAAAATATATCTCAAACATCAATAGACAAACATATGCAATAACCCTAAAATAAGATGGAGTACTCTATTTCATATCTTTCTAAAACATATAACATTCTTCTAAATAATTTTGTATATGAATAAAAAATACCTTCAATACAGGCATCAAACATATAAACCATGATTAAAAATAGAAGGATTAGTGAGTATCTTGAATCTTCCAAAACATCCAACTTCCTATATTGAGCCTCTTCTCCCTACATGTCATTAGGTATGTAATGTTTGTATCTAAGGTTATCTTTATTGCTCAGTTTAATATTTTGTTTTTTACCTTAATCAGTTTTAAAAATGTGCTTTCATTTATAACTACAATGGAAATTAATACAAAAATTGTGAAATAAACATGTGTTCTAAATCTTCTTTCTTTTATTGAATTGCTATCTATCTTGAGAACTTGATATGTAAAATCCGCTTTGAAGTTGGGTTGTTGAGACTAGGAGACAAAATGCCATGAACATCTTAATCACACAAGAAAATTTATATAAGACTGAAAAACATGTTTCACCACACAAACAAATTACTTACTGATGAGATCTAGCACACCATGATTTAAGACGAGAATGTCCACAGCAGACATCAATCCAACACTCTCACAATATTAGGTTGTTCACAATATCAAACCAAACAGAGAGGATACGACCTATAATATACGTAAGGCAGTAAGGTAACTAATAATGCCTTATTGGATGGCATGAGGTACATAACATATGGACTTTAACATAAGACGCAATAGAATATGTGAGGACCACTAGTAAATATGATCCGGGAGACGTGGCTTTGGTATTGCATTCAACTTTTTCGCCTTCTTCAGAGTAAGTCCACACTCATCGCTCATGTCTAAGTCTTCACACTTGACTCCATCCGGAAGTGTCCACTCAAACGAATGAAACAAGGAAGCCACAACGAAGTGAACGATGCGGCTTGCCAGCGGAAGCCCCGGACAAATTCTTCTCCCCGCTCCGAATGGAATCAGCTCAAAGTTCTGGCCTCCATATTCTATCTTACTATTCTCCACCTCAAAAAATCTCTCAGGCATAAATTCGGAAGCATTCTTCCAAACTGAAGGGTCCCTCCCAATAGCCCACGAGTTCACCATAATCTGGCTGTGTTTGGATATCACAAATCCTCCGATCTCACAGGAACTTTCGGCTTTGCGTGGCACCAGCAGAGGACCAACTCGGTACATTCGCAGTACTTCCTTGACGGCTGCATGCAGATAAGGCAGGCGATCTATGTCAGATTCTTCCACTCTTCGGTTGCAACCAACCACTTCATCCAGTTCTTTTCGGAGCTTCTTTAATTTCTCTGGGTGCCGAATGAGTTCTGCCATGGTCCATTCGATTGTAATAGTACTCGTGTCAGTACCTCCTACAAACAGTTCCTGAAACGAAACAGCACAATTAAAGATCGTGTAAAATACAATATATTGATAAACCCTAATTTTCTAAGAAAAGTAGAATAAGTACTAGGCCCTCACAGCTATGAAGGCTCGAATACCAACGAGAGTGAAATCATCACTTCTGCAATCCAGCAGAGCATCAAGAAAATCCTTCTCAGAGTTGTCACGTTCAATGTTTTGGCTTCTGGCGGCTAGCCTCCTCTCAATGAATACATCACAGAAATCGTACAGAGCCTTCAAATGCGTGGCCATATCACGGGACACGCCCTGGGGATCAAGGAACCTGAGAAACTGAAAACAGTCAACCAAATTCAGCTTCCCAGAGACCTCCATGATATCCGACACGGTATCTTTGATCCCCGAAGAAGAGGAAGATGGATTGTGCGGATCATAAACACTGGTGCTGAAGAACATGTTGCCCAGCACATTCAAAGTCGTGCAGAACACCGTCTTCCCGATATCCACAACGTTGCCCTTGTCCTCCAAAATAAGTCGAATCATGGCAAATATTTGATCTCTTCTGAGGTGTTGCAGAGCGTCAAGCCTTTTGTGGCTGAAAAGCTCAACAGTTGCAATCCGTCGAAGATTTCGCCAGTATGGGCCGTATTCGCCAAAAACTAGCGAGGATTTATCGTGGTAAAGGACTTTGAATGCTTCTATCACCATTCGCCCAGCGAGGACGTTGTCGTGCGTTTTGAGGACTTGTTTGGCCATGGCAGGAGAAGAGACCACCACTGTTGTTTTCATGCCCAGACGGAGACTCATGAGTGGACCGTATTTCAGAGAAAGGGCTTGCAGATACTCATGTGGCCTTCTACCCAGCTGAAAGATGTTTCCCACGATAGGCCATGCAGGAGGTCCAGGGGGAAGAGGAAGCTTTTTCCTACTACTGTACCTTCTCCGTAGGAAGAAGAATAATAGCAGTGAAGCAAAAGTAGGGACGAACACAGGATACCAAAAAAACAGTGGAATATCCATATCAAACTGCAAACAAGGCTAACTCTGCTTATTGAGTTTGCCTTTGCAGTGGAGCATATGCACGTAGTTTATAATGAGAAATGTTGGGAGTGGGCTCCATATGAAAGTGAATTAGGGTAAGAGCACGCTTTAAACGAATTCATGACCTCCATATAAATAAATAGCCACTATGACTTGGTTTATGTTCAGAGCACGTTCTCAATATTGTTTTGGTTATAAAAATAACGAGGCAATATTATTATAAAATGTGGTAATGATATTCACTGATCATAACAAATATTTAAATTTTAATGTTCACATCAGTAAACAGAAATGAAATTAAAAAAATTAAAATTAGTTAAAATGGGTACATTGAAAAATAGTGTTTTTGTTTTATTTACTTATTATGATATTATAGGAAGTGTGCTAATGATGCATTTAGTTTCTTAATATAAGTGAGTGAGTGATTTTAAACGAGGGAATCTTAGTGATCATTAAAAAAATATTTAAATTGTAATGTTAATATTAGTAAACAGAAAGGAAATAAAAATAAATAAAATTAGTAAAAATAAAATGTATTGAAAATTATTATTTTTTTGTTTTATTTAGTTTTATTGTATTTTAGACATTCACATTTTTTCAAAAACAAGTTGAGTTGATCTAACTTCACCAGTCGACCAATTCACAATTGACTTATCTTCAATTATTAGAACCAAATTGTGAGATGTTATTGATAATTTTTTCTTAATAATGTTTTAACAAATTAACTTGTGTATGTGGCAATTGAATTTGTACAAATGAATATCACATAAACTAATTATTCACAATTATATTTGTACAATTGAATTTGTAAAAAAAATGAAAACTTTACACATCTCTACTTTAGAGCAATCATAAATGAATTGGATATTTTTTTAATTTAAATACCAAATATAATTTTTCCGGAAAATATAGGAAAAAACAAATTAGGAATCTCACTTAAACCAATTGTACAAATTATTTTTTAATTCATACCTCTGATTTTTTTTTCCATTTTTAATACGAAGATCCACAGCCGGCTCCTGCATTGAAAGATGCTGATGCACACTTTTCAATATGGTCTACGTAGCACTACCTTCAAACAATTTATTATTCTGGAGATAAGAAGGTTTGTTAATTTTATAATATTCATCATCTGAATATCATTTTTAATTTCTTTTTAAATAAGACATCCTGAGGAAAGTCCTCGATGACTGTGTCGTCGTACTTTTAATGTTTTATCCAAAATATCGCTTAAATTAATAGACACGTAAAAAACAAATTAGGAATCTCACCTACTATATAAACAGATTGTACAAATTATTGAAAGATGCAGATGCACGATTTTCAATATAGTTTACGGACAACTACCTTTAAACAATTTTATTATTCAGTACATAAGAATCCTTGTTAATTTTATAATATTCATCATCTGAATATCATTTTTAATTTCTTTTTAAATAAGATATTCTGAGGAAAGTCCTCGATGACTGCGTCCTCGTACTTTTAAGTTTTTAGTAATACGCACGTTCATTGTGTATCCATGTTTTCGGCTTAAATAGGATATCTTGACTAACTCAAATAAGTAAGATTTTGTATTCTTACACTATGTTTTCTCAATTCTTTGTTTGTTGTGAAACTTTTTGTCTATGATAAATAAGTAAGATCCTGTGACAAATTCCAAGTTTTGATTGGAAGGTATAAAACAAAACTGCTTTATAAATTGAAAACCATAGGGTTTTCACAATACATAAATATGTTTCTTCTACATCGCAGGATTTGTATAACATGTACAAATAAATATGTATTAAAAAATCAACTACTTCACATTACAGGCTGAGTAAAATTAAGTATTGTTCAATTTTTTCCATATCTATTATTTTTCAGTGGTCAAATCAACTACTACACTATCTTTTCCAACTACTACACAATATCTAATCTTAATCTTTTTCAGTGACCATATAGTCTTAAAAAATTAACTACCACACAATATCTTTTCCATATCTAATATTTTTCAGTTGTCAAATCATCGAGGGGAATATTTTTTCTTTAGAATTTATTTTTTACTAGTGTTAAATTTTTAATATTTTTATAATTGAAATAAAGTATTATACATAGTCAGTAAATAGATTGTCAACAATAGAAGAATATCAGATTAGATAAAACAGCAGGAAAATGATTTGTGGACCTCACAATAAGCAAATCCAACAAAATATAGAATCAATCAAAAATAATATAGCTAAATTTTGAACTTCAATAAATAGTAATTATTATCTATGTATTTATATTATTTTTGATCAATTAAAATATCAAAATATCATTTAAATAAATGTGAATAATTATAATTAACTGCAGTCATTATGTATCCATTTATTTGAGTTATGATCAATCAAGATGTTAAAATATCATTCAAATAAAAATGAGTCATTACAATAGAGAAGCATAAATATATTTTATATCAAGAATGATTTTAATCTCATACAAATAATATATATATTAGATATACCTTATAAATAAATTATTTAAAAACTAGCATTATAAAATAAAATTATAATAAATTAATAATATTTTTTATAAATTTTACAAAGTATTATATATACAAGTAAAAGATCACTAAATAATTTTATATTTGAATAAATAATTTTTGAAATTTGAAATTAAGTATTATATATACAAATAAAAGATTAGTAAATAGTAGTTTTTAGATTACATAAAACAACAGAAAATGATTGCTGACCTTACAAACAATAAATCTTACCAAATATTGAGTTATTATGACATTATAAAAGTGTTAAACTATATTTCAACATAAAAAGCATTGTCAAGAGAACTTAATCAATCAAAATTAACATAATAGGTAGGTTTTTCCTTTTTGTCCTATATATGGACTAGTCTAATAATAATTTTATATAAATCCTTCATATACTCCTTAACAGATTTTCTCCATTGCCTCAATCCTTGCAGTTTCTATTAAAAATCTAACTCCGAGTCCATTGGAATGAATTGTTTATTAAGCTTCTCAACCATCCAAATCCACCTGGTGATATTTCCCTTTCCTCTCCTATTTATTTCTATCTAGAACTCCTTCCATTGTATATTGGCATGACCCTTCAAATTTATCTTTGCAAACTTGACCTGATCTAGATCCTCTATCTCATAATCAAAATATGCCTTCATCTCATTTATCCAATCAATAAGATCTTTCAAGTTCACATTTTTGGTGGTGGAAAGTGTCACCATTTGTTGAGATAGCATAATAGATAGAAAAGGTTTATAAAAATAGATGAAATCTTAGTTGACACAAAGTGAACAATCTGCAACCAAAGGTAACTCAAAGATTTTTATAATTTCTATTTCAATCTTAGTGAAGGTTGTAGCATTATATAGAGTTTATGATCTTGTACAAAAAGATAATATAGACAAAGCTTCTACCAATGGAATTGATCTAAGAAGATTGTTTTCTAGTTGTAGCCAAAGTGAGAAATATCGACAACATATAAAAGGTGGAACCATAGAAGCTACAATTAAAAGGGGACAAAAGAGAAGTTGTAGCCATAATATAAGTTGTCTGTGTTGGAAATATCACTTATCTTAAGGTAAAGCATAATTTACAGTGGAAATCACCCAAGTTAGCATATGAGTTTTTTTATTTTGTTTTCTTTTGTTAGTTGTAATTTATTAGAGACTTAGAGGATTCAAAATGCACAAATGATAAGACATGGCCACAATAAATACGCTGAAGCCAGATGCAGTTGAATGGATAAGAAGAAAGTTTGATGAGTTTCATGTAAACCACTATTGTTCAAACAAAATTATAGAAGTTTATTGTTGCACTCACAAACAAGGAAGAAGCTCAACATTTAAAATACCAATGTATGATAAAAAATCTAAAAGATAAAGGAGTGAACTCACATTGAGATTGGATGCCAAACTAATGAAGAATGTTGTTTTGACTAAGGAAAAACATATATATTTGAGTAGAAAAAATGAATGGTAAAAGACCACAAACAATGGTCACCAACAAAAAAGAGTGAAATATGCAAGAGTCCCAACTGTCTACATGAAGGAAGTTGACTATAAAACTCCAAGCATCTATAGGTAAATAGTACATGATCTTTTCATATCATGTTCTTAGAATTAATGTTTGAGTGAAGTATTAAAGAATTTAAAGTCACCGTTGAGTGTAATTATTTTTTTCTTTTCTGTGGGGCATATTAATAAGTTCCATTAAAGAAGTATTTGATTTGTTTTACCACAATAGAATATTTGGTTGCATGCCTATATGAGGAAAAACAATTATATGTTGATGAGTTTAGCTTTAAAATTATGATGCTACTCAATGGTATAATTTAGGTACCATTTAGTTTGACAACATATTTGATATTTCAAATAGCAAATGTTTAGCGTTGGTATAAACATCAATCTTTAGTGAATGTAGGTCAGAGTAGAAATACATATCATGAATTTTTTGAAACAAAAATAAGTAACCCATAATATAGATTGGAATATAATCAGATTGATTTAATGTTATATGGTTCTTGTGGATCTATGTTTTTGTAGTTCCTATAAAATATAGTAACCTATTCCAATATTTCTTAGATAGATTTGAGGAGTAATTGGGTGAAGCTAATAGTTGAAATTTCGATCAGTTACATAATCTCTACTATCTTAGTTCAACATTTGAGTAAATTGACAAATTTTATAGGGATTGGCATTATTGTAGTTTCTTTTACATGTGCTTGGAAGTGGTTGTCTATGATAGGGATCCATGAGAGTGGGGTTATTTTTAGATTTTTTCACAAGATAATTACACAAATGAAATGTACATTATCTATGTCCTCTTTTTTGAAAAGTTTGTTGTTTTAGCTTCCAATAGTTAGGAAATTCTTCACATGCTATTGTAAGAGGGTTTGCTCTTTTGTCAAAATATTTTTATGTTCAAATGGTAAAGAAGTGTTTGAGATGTCAAATAAAAAGTCAATGTCAAGTTATTTATGTATAAACAAAATTAAAGATGAGTTCAATTCAATAAAGTCTTTGAGAGTTAAAATAAGTTAAACTCATTGAATGTGTCAGATGAGTGCATGATGGGTGGTACCTAACATCCAAAGTATAATCATTGCATTAGCATTGTTTGTGGTAGATTGAAGGCAATTTGAGAAGAATGGTGGTAGAAAGATTCTTGTAGTAGTGTGAAGAAAAGAGATCAAAGTTATTAAATAAAAATATCTATCGAGATCTAGCTAAGGTTGCCTAATAGAGAAGGAACAACAACCTCTAGCTAAATTTGGGTAGAAATTGTTTAGACAACACCACAGTTGAAGATTTGGTTAATTTTTTCTAAACAAAGAGCAAGTGAAGATCTTCAAAGTGAATGGAGTGCATAATCCTAGAGGAACAGAGGAATCTCATAGGTTCCAAAATAGAGAACCAATGTTACCAAAAAGAAAAGTTTAGAGGAGAGAATTTTTGTGAGGTACATATAGTAGGGTGAAACTATTAGCATAATTGTTGCAGTGATGCTAAGTGTTGCATTGATGAAGATTGGTATAGATTTAATGATAGGTGAATCAGTTATTAGGTTGTCATTCATGTCAACTTATTAACTTAGTGTTTTCAGTATGTTACCATATATTGTGAGACTAAACCATGAGTTGCAGTATGTTTCTAAAGTTTATATTCTAATAGAAGAATATGTAATGTGTTGTGATGTTAAGTTTGTAACCGTGACTTTTGATATGAAGTATTGAGTTGGTTATGTTTGAATCAAATCAACTCAGGTAACTTCTAAATAAGTTTGTGATAGATAGTAAGTGATTTGAGTGTTATCTCAAATCGATAAAGTATTTGATGGAGCGGTCATAGGATATGTTAATAACAATGACTGGATACCATGTTGAGCATAATGAATCATATTTTTGACTAGTGAAAATGGTTTAATGAATGGAAGTGGTATTAACAAAATGAATTGGTAAGCAAGACAAATTTCTTTACTCGGTAATGAATATTTATGAATCAATGAAAATATTTGAAGTCACAATGGGATTGGTGATGTTTTTAGTAAAGTCATAAGGTAGTTCCATGTTTTGTAGAAATTATTTGACATCACATTTCCTAAGGTATGCATTAGAGATGGATTTTTCAAGAAGTTTCTTTTGGTCAAACATGTTTTTGAAGATAGTTCAATTTCCAAGGTGAAATCTATATGAAAGGTGACACAGTCAAAGAAAAATGGTTTATGAGTTCACTACTACATATTAGTATATCTTAAGACATATATTTGAGATGAAATTAGTCTTTTATTGTTAAGCTTTCTGCTATTTTTAAATTTTTATTTTTTTGAATTAATATATTTACTATCGTCTCTAACATGAAAAAATATAAATGTAATGAATAAACTAAGCGGGAATGGAAAATTCTTAAAAAACTAAGTGAGAAGGGAATTTCTTTAGACGGGACTACATCGAGACAAGTTTCTTGGATTTGTGAATAGATGTCTTAATAGGCCACAGGCATGCCTCCCCACCCAGTGAAGAAAGAAAAAGGGATGCCCACTCTAAAGAAGGGTGCAGAAAAAACCGAAAACAAGACTCCCAAGAGCGTCGTAGCTATTCCCCCCTCCCCAACCCCCCAAAAAGTTGAATCTGTAGATGAAGTCAAGGTTGAGCCACAAGTCATAATTAATCTAAACGAGTAGTCTGTTCAAGCACATGCTTCTGTTGATAAAACAAGGGTTTCAAATAGATCCATTTCCATTACAGGTCTGCTTCTGTTCTTAGGGTTTTAAATGCTTTTATTCTTTCTTTTTGTATTTTATGTTGCTATTAGGGCCTTGATATTTTTAAATTTGGATTTGTGATCTTAGTCTTTATTGATTGGTATTTTTTGGAGTCATGTATCCATGTCTCGTAAAAAAATCAACATTAAAGTGCGTGATATTTTGACAGTCCAAGTTTTTTAAGTCATCGGCATTGCTTGGTATCAACATTGGTATCACACTTTTATAATGCACTTATAGTTACCCATTTTCTAAGGTGAGAGGAAATACAAATATAAAAAGTACAGGCACATTTTCACCAAAAATGAAATAAAATCAATGTATTCACAACATAGAGGTGAAGTATAAATGGAGGCATTACCATGGAAACAAATTTTAGAGTTGTATGAAAGTTAAATGATTCTTTCCTTCAAAATAAATTTGACCCATAATTTAACAGGAGCAAGATTTTTTGCATCAATGATATTTTGGTGCACTATAACCTACATTAACATTTTCCCCCTTGTGCCCATCTCCCATTCTGTTATTCTTACCTAATAGAATCAGTGAATGCGTATTGAACTTTTTTCATTGCTGGCTTGTGATTATTTTGAAATTTCTATTTATTTCCAAATGAAGTATGTTGAATATGCTCTTTATCGTTGTGTTACCATTTAATTATCTATTCAATATTTGTTTAATTTTATTATTTGATTTATTTAGTTTTGGCTTTGAAACTTATTATCTTCCTCCCTGACAGAATGATTACAAGAAAGGGAGATTTTTTGGCTATAATAGAATGTTCAGAATTTTGAAGTTGATTTGAACTATTGAATATTTACTGTGAAAGTTTCATTTTCATTTTCTTTATTTTCTATTTTTATCTATGTTTGTTAATAGAGGTGTTTTTTAACATAAATTTCAAATTTCAATCTTCGGGACCTATTTTAGGCTCATGAGTCCTAGATCAGTATGTTGGTGTCCAAAATGATGCTTATGCACATGAGGCTACCAATATACCCTTAGATGGATTTTAGGAATGGTTAGCTCCAAAATTATTATGAGGTCTTAGGGTAATTAGACCAATTATAGGGACAAGACTACCCTCTTCTACTTCTGGCTCTGCAAAACCAAGGCGGCTGCACCTAACCCAGTATAAAATATACTTCACACACCAAGGACTGGATTCATATAACAGATGACTGGATAGTAAGAGGGTACTAAATGATAACCACACATTCATTGACTCCTCTTCACTATGGGATAGGACCTCAAACAACCAAATACTGAAAATCTAGGAATGGTTCTTAATCTTATATGTTTAAATCATAACAATCTAAGTCAGGATATGTCAACAAGGAAATACTCATCTAGGCCAGTGCCTCATCCATTGGGCAAATTTTCTTAGATAGATCACACACACACACCAGCATTATATCTGAGATTCAAAGCCATAAACACATCTATAATCTCCTTTACTACTTATATGAAATCCTCACATAGACAAGAGATAGACCTATGTCTCATCTAGAGCATCATTTAATCTAATCCTAGATTAGAACTCAAAAATGAAGACATATACATGGATAAACATGCAGTGAGCTAGAAAACTCAAAATCTATCTACAATGACATAGAGGAGAGATAAGAGTCATATATCTGTATTAAGTTTGAAGAATCCTTAAGTGCATACAATCCATATAAACAAACAAGATTGCAAACTACAGCTTAGTCCTACAACTTTCTCTCAATTGTTGACAAAAGCTAAATCAGAGCATTACAATTCAGACTGGGCAGAGGACTCACAACCAAAAAAGCTTGAATACCAAACTCCCAATGCTACAAAATGATCATGAAAATCCCTTTATACCAGGGTTACAATGTAACCACGATCATTTCAAATTCAAAATTTCAAAATCACCTAACCCCACCAAGAAATTAAACACAGACATGATAAGGGGTCAAGCCACAGCAATTAACAATCCATTCAGCCCACTCCAACTGCTCAAAAATGAATTTTGGTACCTCCTGCCACCGAAAACATTCAACAAGCTCAAAAGGTCACATGCATTGCGCGGGTTTTAAGCCTTTTAACCATTTTCCCCCAGTTGCCCAGCCGTGCGGTCACAAACCTAACTGCCACAGGAAACAGGCTCCAAAATATGCTTGGTCGCATGATCACATAACCCGAAAATGGGTTATGCGAACATGCGACAACCCGCTAACCACTTGCCTTCTGCATAACCGCCAACGCCAGACCGTTGCCACATAGGGGCATGTCGCATGTTCACAAGCCAGAAAACTGGCTCACGTGAACATGCGACAAGCCGCTACCATGCACCCTACTGGCCATCAAATCACCACCGAAAAATATTGACCTGGGCCCGCGTTCAAATTGACCATCCCGCCAGCTCGGACCAACCGAAGATCGCCATGACACACCTACCAACGAGACCACTGAGAAAATATAGATGGGCCCTAGGGACATGTGGCACCCTGTCGCATGATCGCATAGCCCAAAAATGGGCTACATGAACATGCGGCAACCCACAGACCACTACTGTAACCGCCACCACAACCACCACATCACCACCTTCTCTGCATCACCCGGGCCCACTGATGAAATGCCATCACACCGCCATGGACACATGTCGACCGGTCGCATGATCTCATAGCCAAAAACTAGGCTATGAGATCATGCGACAGCCAACCCAAAGCCACCACATCACCGCCTCCAGGACGACGGAATTACTTTACCTTTTCGGAGGATCGGATGGTTGTCGCAAAAGCACATAGCCTTGACAAATCCTTTCGCTTTAACAACAACCATTGATGCTCCAACAGATCATGACCCTCTGCCCAATCCAAAAACTAGGTCCCACCTTTGATCGCGCTTGCGCACTTAAGACTAAGTAGACTGCTAGGCAGCTGAATAGGACCGGGACCCATGCGAACAAATGGCAAGCGGTTGCATCATCGCATGTCAAAAAAGTCTGACATGCGGCCATGTGATAGCCAATAAGGAAGAATCTGGACCCACCACATGGTTGGACTTGTGCAGTTAAGACCGAGTCAAAAACACACAAATTTTTCGGCACCAAAAGACAAGTGCATAAAAGCTTGAAGGCAAAGGGTCGAAAACAATGCAGGTTTTCAGCAAAAGATCAAAAATAGACAGGAATAACTACAGACCGAAAGGTAGCAGGGAAGCCGAAAATAACACAGGTTTTTGAAAACACTACAGGTTTTCGATATTGTGGTAGAATTTTAAAGTTTGCTTCCTGCGGACCTCAAAATTTTAATAACTTTCTGGGTTTTGCACATTAGGAGACATAGTTTGGACTAAAGCAAGGTGACAACAATAAAGAGCATAAGGTAGGACACTTGACAAACACTTGCAGGGAAGAGGCCAACTTCATGAGATTTTGCAATGACTGGAAAATAGACTAATAGTGGCTCTTTCTGGGGACATGTATCTCTTGCAGACACAATGAGAAAATAGAATCTACTGGAAGAGCAGACCACAAAATTTTGAACCAAAAACAACCCTAAGAGACCTAGGGAAGAATCCTAACTACTACTCATGGAAAGATACTTCAAGAGAAGTAAAATTTTAGGAATTGTCCATGAACAGGCAATTCCAAAGTGCCACTAGTTAGATCTTTCAGAATATATGAATCTGTTCCCCACTTGCTCTCAATCAGATAAGGGCCCAACCAAATAGGATCAAATTTTCCATGCTTTCCCTTATCCTCTAGTCTTACATTCCACATCAGGACCAGATCATCAATTTCAAAAATCCTCTGAGTTGCTCTCTTATCAAACAAATTTTTACACTATCACTACAAATTTTCAATTTTCTCATGTGCATCTCTACTTACTTCCTCTAACTGGATTAGCTCATCCATTCTCACCCTCGTCTCATCATTTAAATCTTCATCATATGCTTGGATGAACATGTACATTTACAACAAATTATTCTGAGGTAATCTAGCACTTATCCCATATACCAGGTCAAATGGGGCACAACCTATGGCTTTCTTTATAGTCACTATGTCAGCCCACAATGCCCACCATAACTTTGAGTCCCATGCTTTCTTATTTCTGTCCAACACCCTTTTGAGAATCTTGATAAGGCTTTTATTACTAGATTATGCTTGGCCATTCCCTTGTGGATGGTATGGAGAAGAAAATGAAATGTGTATCCCATATTGCTGACAAAAATCACCAAATTCCTATGATCTAAAACACATTGCATTATCAACCACAATTGTCTCTGGGCAATCAAAACTAGTGAGAATATTCTGCATTACAAAATCAATTACCACTTTACTAGTAGCCCTTCTAGTGGGAATAGCTTCAACCCATTTAGTGAAATAGTATGTTACCACTAATATGTATGAATGTCCACCACTAGACTTGTTTGGAATTTAACCAATGAAATCAATACCCCACTTCTGAAAAGGAGACTGAACTGAGACTGGTCTGAGTGGCAAATTCCCACTAAATTTCAACTTTCCTACAAACCTCTAGCATGCATCACACTTCCTCACAAACTGATGTGTGTCCTTAAAAACTGTAGGCCACCAAAATCCAGACCTAAGAATCTTGTGGGTTGTGGTCTTTTCCATATAGTGTCCTCCACACACACCTTGATGCATTTCTTCCAATAGATTCTTAGATCTTTCATGGTCCACACATTTTAGCAATACTCCTTCATTGCTTCTCCACCATAACTCACCATGAATAATGGCATACCTTGCTGACTGTAACTTGACATTCCTCCTCTTATTTTCATTCATGTCAGAGGGGAGGAACAACTTGTGCAAGTAATTGATGACATCTTTATACCAATCACAATAATCCATATCACAAATATATGGCCTCACTTCCTCCTCTAGCATATTCACATGATTAGCAATCAAATTACTTTGTGCCATCAACTTTGCAAGGCCTAGGCCTATCACCAATTTTGTAATCTCAATATCAATATTAAATTCTTGGATCCTATTGATCCATCTACATCTTTTTCTTGATACCTCTTGTTGCACCAATATGTCTTTAACAACAGCACTAGGGACATAAGCAACCACCTTAGCTCCCACAAGATAACACCTAAAAGCCTTGACTGCTTTGACTAAGGCATAAGTCTATTTTTCAGTGATGTCATATTTCAATTCTGCTACATGTAAAGACTTGCTAAAAAATGATATAGGTTGCTCATATCCATCTAAATTCTTTTGTAATAAGACTGCGACAACCGTATGATAAGAAGCAAAAGAGAAAATCTGCATGGGCTTACCATAATCAGGGGTCCTCAAAATAGGGACATCTTTAATGGCCTATTTGGTACTTCTAAAAGATTCATCAGCTTCTTCACTCCATTCTACATTTGCATCTTTTTTCAACATTCTAGAGATGGGAATACAAATTTTTGCAAAATTTGTAACAAATCTTCTTAGAAAATTTACCTGCCCAAAGAAAGACTATATTTGTTTAACATTTCTTGGTGGTGAAAGCCTGTCTATTGCCATAACCCTTTCTAGATCAATTCTCACTCCATCCTTAGACACAATATGTCCTAAGAGCTTGCCTTCTATAACACTAAAAGAACACTTCTTTGGATTCAAAGAAATCCCATACTCTAGAGCTCTGATGAAAATCTTTTCAAGGTGTTCACAATGTTGATACTCCTTCTCTGAATATGCTGTAAGATCATCCTAGTATACCACTAAAAACTTGTTTATGAAATCAACAAAAGCTACATCCGTAGCCCTCTGAAAAGTTGCTCTTGCATTTGTCAGGCCAAATGGCATCCTAACATAAACATATGTTCCCCAAGGGATAGTGAATGCAGTCTTAAATTGTTCTGACTCCTTGACCATGACTTGATTATATCCAGATAAACCATCCATCATGGACATTAACTCTGATCCTGTGACTCTCTGCAGCATATTTTCCATATTAGGGAGACCATAGTTGTCTTTCAAAGAATTGACATTCAAATTTCTAAAATCAACACACAACCTAATGTCACCATTCTTTTTTCTGACTGGAACCAAATTTGACACCCAAGTAGAATGTCTGACAGGCTTTATAATACCAGCATCCATCATCTTTTTGAGTTCATCTTACATTTTTGGTGCCAAAGTAGGGTTCACAGGCCTTAATTTCTGCCTAAAAGGTTTAGTTCCTTCCTTTACTAGTATCTCATGCTGGAAGAGATCTTCTCTATAAGCTTTCAAATCTTCATAAGACCATGCAAAGACATGTCTGAATTTTTTGAGAAGATCAATCAGATTTCTTCTAGTTCTTTGAGATAAACATTTACCCATGTAAACATTTTTTGGTTCTTGGCTTGTTCCTAGATTCACTTCCTCTAAATCATTTATCTTGTCTACAACTCTAGCAACACAAGCCCTCTCTTTATTATCAAATGCTCTCTCAAGAGAAACCAATCCCCTAGGGATCCTATTTGACTTTAGTTGCAGAACTTCCTTCCCTAGGACACTCTCCTTTCCATTTCTGATGTCAACATATGTACTAAAATCCATCTCCTGACCATCAAAGTGAGATTCACACTGCAAGAATCTCAAAATATCCTAATCATCAGAAAATACTTGCCAATTCTCAACATTATCTGGGATAGAAGGCCTGGACTTACACTCAATTCTAAATATCCCCACAAAGGTAACATCCTCTGGCCTTAAGGCTATGTTTGCTAGTAAATCCGCCATCCTGTTCTGGCTTCTATCCACCTAATCAATACCAAAGGCACTGAAACCTTCAATTTCAGCCCATACAACATTCCTATATTGTTTCAGCCTTTGGTTCTTTGATGCATACTTTGATCTAATCTGAGATACTATTAACTTAGAATCACCAATTACCCTAAGATGTTTGATCCCATGTTTTGATGCTTGTCTCAAACCAATCAATAGGGCTTCATACTCTGCAACATTGTTTGTGCAAGGAAACAAGAGAGTGAAAGAAAACTTAAAAGTCTTACCACTCGGGGATACCAACAATACTCCTGCTCCAGCACCTTCTCTAGAACTTGCTCCATCAAAATATAATGTCCATAAGACATTACCCTCTGCCATGTTATTCTCATCATCAGCCAAAAGGATAAGCCTGACCTTTTCTTGCATCTCTTTCCTCTGAACCTGGAATGAACCAATGTCAGTGTCAACAAAACAATTCATGCTATCCTTTTCATTCTCCTCAATCATGTGTGGAGTTCTAGCTTCCCTTGACACCTTCACATTCTCTCCTTCAATGTCAAAAGTGGCAAAAGACAGGTCACATTGAATACTTCCTCCCATAGAGGCACTCCACTTTCTAGATAACAACATTCCATATTGAGGAGGAATGTCAACTACAAGAACACTCATAGTCAATTGCTTATCAGGAAATGTAGCTAATTTATAAGGTAGAGCCTTAATGGTACCAATAACTGGCACTTCTCTTGAGTCCATAGCTTGGCATCTCCCATGAGGTGTATCAACCTTCAGTCCTAATGATTTCATGATCTCTACAGGCATAATAGTGTTTGATGCTCCTGAGTCAATCATGCAGTTCTTCAATATTTTACCATCAATCTCAAGGGACAAAAAGAAAGGATCAACTGTCCCAACTGCATTGTTTACAATATTTGTATCCAAGAAGATTTGAGGGATCTTAAAAACAATTTCTTCACTCTTACTATCGAGTGTGTCTTCCAAGGAAGCCACATGCTTGTCATTTCTATTCACCTCCTAGATTCTTGCAAAAGAAACACCATTTACCCAATTTAAGGCCTTGACTTTGTGTTCTTCTATTCTCATCATTTCCAAAAGTGGAACCTTGACATTGATCTGTGAAAGCAACTTAGACATATCTATTGGAACATACTTCTGGCTATTCATGTCTTCATAAAAAATAGTGACAACTTTATCTTTTGTGAAATCAGATTTGTCCTTGAGAGAGGATTCCTCTCCCTTCTGAAAGGCAGGAACAACCACATCTGATGTCTTTGCTTTGTTCCTAGGTGCTGTAACAGGCATAATTTTGTTTTTTACCTTCACTTGGTCAGCAACACAAGCACCCTTTCCCTTTTCTTCACGTTGTTGTACACTATTTTCTATCCTCTTGATGAACATACTGCCTGGTTTACCAGCTGCATTTCCAACTATCCTATTTCTCAAATTGTAATTGCTTCTAGCTTGAGTGACCATGTCTGCAGTGATTTGAGCAATTTCTTCATCTGATGGTCTTCTTAAAGAAACTTGCTCCTCACCCCTTACTGCACCACATCCAACATCATCAAACTCTTCTTCTTCATCATCAGTAGAGTCAGCTTCATCCCACGCATGTGAAGAAGTCATACCACATCCTTCCTTATCATACTGCTCCTCACCTTCTTGATTATCAAGTAAATTTAGAGTAATGACACAATGCTCTAAACTATGAGGAGACTGACAAGCAACACACCATGGGATATCATCAGTCATGTTCACTAAATTTCTATGCAAAGGATTAGGGATCCTTCCATCAGGCCTTTCTTGCTTGGTTGGGAGAATGGGCTTGCCATCTTTCCACTGAGTGTTGTAAGGATAATTCTGCATCCTTGGCTATCTACTAAAGTTGTTTTGAGCTGACCTCTCCATAGTCACAGCCCTATTGTTTCCTTTCTCACCAGGCTTTAAACCTTCTAAAACCTTCAAAATTTGTTTTAGACTGTCATCTTCTTTGGGTTTAGAGTCAGCAAACCTTCCCATTTCTTTCTTACTCTGCATTTGAGGCCTGCAATCATCTCTTCTTCCTATCCTTCCTGATATTCTTCTATTGCTCTCTATGTTGATAGCCAATTTGTAAGCCTCCCCAAGACTTCTAGGGTTCTTATCCCTCAAGAGATATCCCATCTTTGCATCAAAGGCATTCAAGTATGTCACAAGACATACCTTGTCATCTAATCTGATAACCTGCAAGAGCCTATGCATGGCCTTTTGGAACCTTATGTTAAATTCAAGGGCCTCTTCATTTTGATTTTTTTTTATATTATTGAATTCATTCAAGATAAAACCCTCATTTGTTTTATCTCCATAATGTTCCTTAAAACAATTTTTGAATTCATTCCATGACCCTATACTAGCATGGGGTAACCCTCTAAACCAATCCCTAGCATCCTCAATCAGGGATTGCACAAATAGCTTCATTATAACATCATCATGCTTTATATTGTAATCTTCTATTACATCTATGACATTTTTTAGATGTTCTTCACATGTGATGACATTATTTCTAGTAAATTTAGGAAGCTTTTTTCTAATCTCATCAAAGATTACATTAGGATAGCCAGGAATACCAAAGAAGGTAAGTTGTTTGTACCTTTCATGAATAGGAGCTCCATGTGGTGGATCCATTCCTTGAGATGTAGATGTCCTTGTGTTTGAACCATCAAGAACTCTAGCGGCACCCGATACACCATTTGCTTGAGCTGCATTGTTACCATGATTTCCACCTTGTCCTAAAAAGGAAGCAGCAACATTTGAAGGTCCTGAAGCATGCTTGAGAAAATCAATCTTTTTCTTGATTTTTGCAGTAGAAGCCTCCAACTCAGCTTTCTCTAGTTCTTTTTCCAATATCTCTTTCTTCCTTCTAGCTATCTCAAGGTCCGAGTCTAATCTCAGTCCTGGATCTAATGTTCTATCAACAACAACTTGCTCATTGATCTGAACTCCAATAGCCTTCTACTTTCCTTTATCCTTTGGCCTAGTTTCCTCATGTGTCCTTTGCACAATAGGCTGTTCCTCTACCCTCTCAGGCTCTAGGACAAAGTTAATTGCCTCCAAATCTAGTAATTGCCTCTTTAGCTGATCAGCCCTGATCATAGCTTGTCTTACCTTTTCTTCTTTTTCTTTATCTCTTCGCTGTCTAATGGCAAGCTGCTCCTGAACTTTTCTCTCTAGTTCATAAACCTCTTCAAAGATCTCCTCAGATTCAGGGAGAGTGGTCTGAGACTCATCATCTCCCACTTGATTTTCATCTCATACTGATTTAGTCCCAAGTCAACAACAACCTCTTCATATTCTGAATTGTCTTCTCCTTGACTAGGCCTGGCTTGGGTCTCTTGTCTAATATCTCTCTTGTTTCTCCAAGTCTGAGAAGCACCTCTTCTTTTCTTTCCTCCCCTTCTCTGACTAGGTCCTGAAGTACTTGGAATACCTTCTTCCATTATGTATTTAGAATGCTACTTTCTCCAGGACCTAGTAGCTTTATAACTCATTCTACAAAATAAATCACTGACCAGTACTGCTACCAAGATTTTTGAGTCGCCACCCAAATGTATTGGAATATTATAAAATGATTTCTTGACTTAAAAAATGCTCAAATGAGTTAAAGAGACAAGGGACAAGGATAACCCTATTTTCCAATGATGACCTACTGGTTTGGATAGGCATGAATAACATTCCCCAGCAGAGTTGCCATCTTATTGGTGTCCAAAATGACGCTTATGCACATGAGGCTGCCAATATACCCTCAGATGGATTTTAGGAATGGTTAGCTCCAAAATTATTATGAGGTATTAGGGTAATTGGACCAACTATAGGGACAAGACTACCCTCTTCTACTTCTGGCTCTGCAAAACCAAGGCGCGTGCACCTAACCCAGTATAAAATATACTTCACACACCAAGGACTGGGTTCACATAACAAATGACTAGATAGTAAGAGGGTACTAAATGATAACCACACATTCATTGACTCCTCTTCACTATGGGATAGGACCTCATACAACCAAATACTGAAAATCTAGGAATGGTTCTTAATCTTATATGTTTGAATGATAACAATCTAAGTTAGGATATGTCAACAAAGAAATACTCATCTAGGCCAGTGCCTCATCCATTGGGCAAATTTTCTTAAATAGATCACACACACACACCAGCATTATATCTGAGATTCAAAGCCATAAACACATCTATAATCTCCTTTACTACTTATATGAAATCCTCACATAGACAAGAGATAGACCTATATCTCATCTAGAGTATCATTTAATCTAATCCTGGATTAGAACTAAAAAATGAAGACATATACATGGATAAACATGCAGTGAGCTAGAAAACTCAAAATCTATCTACAATGACATAGAGGAGAGATAAGAGTCATATCTGTATTAAGTTTGAAGAATCCTTAAGTGCATACAATCCATCTAAACAAACAAGCTTGCAAACTACAGCATAGTCCTGCAACTTTCTCTCAATTGTTGACAAAAGCTAAATCAGAGCATTACAATTCAGACTGGGCAGAGGACTCACAATCGAAAAAGCTTGAATACCAAACTCCCAATGCTACAAAATGATCATGAAAATCCCTTTATACCAGGGTTACAATGTAAGCACGATCATTTCAAATTCAAAATTTTAAAATCACCTAACCCCACTGAGAAATTAAACACAGACATGACAAGTGGTCAAGCCACAGTAATTAACAATCCATTTAGCCCACTCCAGCCGCTCAAAAATGAATTTTGGTACCTCCTACCACCGAAAACATTCAACAAGCTCAAACGGTCACATGCATTGCACGAGCTTTAAGCCTTTTAACCATTTTCCCCCAGTTGCATAGCTGTGCGGTCACAAACCTAACTGCCACAAGAAATGGGCTCCAAAATATGCTTGGTCGCATGATCGCATAACCCAGAAGTGGGTTATGTGAACATGCGACAACCCACTAACCACTTGCCTTCTGCATAACCACCGACGCTAGACCGTTGCCACAAAAGGGCATTTCGCATGTTCACAAGCTAGAAAACTAGTTCATGCGAACATGTGACAAGCCGCTACCATGCACCACACCAGCCGTGAAATCACTGCCAAAAAATCCTGACTTGGGCCCGCATCCAAATCCACCATCCCACCAGCTCGGACCAACTAGAGATCGCCGCGACATACCTGCCAATGGGACCACTGAGAAAATACAAACGGGCCCCAGGGACACATGGCACCCTGTCGCATGATCGCATAGCCTAGAAATGGTCTATGTGAACATGCAGTAACCCACAAATTGCTACCGTAACCGTCACTGCAACCGTCACCGCAACCGCCACATCACCACCTTCTCTACATCTCCTAGGCCCACTAACGAAATGCCATCACACTGCCATGGACACGTGTCGACCGGTCGCATGATCGCATAGCCAAAAACTAGGCTATGCGATCACGCGACAGCCAACCCAAAGCCGCCACATCACTGCCTCTGGGACCACAAAACTGCTTTACCTTTTCAGAGGATCAGACAGTTGTTGTAAAAGCGCATAGCCTTGACAAATCCTTCATGCTTTAATGACAACCGTTGATGCTCTGACACGTTAGGACCCTCTGCCCAATCCAGAAACCAAGTCCCACCTTTGATCACGCTTGCGCACTTAAGACTAAGTAGACTGCCAGGGAGCTGAACAGGACTGGGACCCATGTGGACAGATGGCAAGTAGTCGCATGATCGCATGTCAAAAAAGTCTGACATGCAGCCATGCGACAGCCAATAAGGAAGAATCTAGACCCACCACATGGTCGAACTTGTGCAGTTAAGACCGACTCGAAAACACACAAAGTTTTTGGCACCAAAAGACAAGTGCATAAAAGCTTGAAGGCAAAGTGTCAAAAACAACGTAGGTTTTTGGCAAAAGATCGAAAACACACAAGAATAACTACAGACCGAAAGGTAGCAGGGAAGTTGAAAACAACATGGGTTTTCAAAAACACTGCAGGTTTTCGACACTATGGCAGAATTTTAAAGTTTGCTTCCCACGGACCTCAAAATTTTAATAACTTTCTGGGTTTTGCACATTAGGAGACACAGTTTGGACTGAAGCAAGGCGACAACAATAAAGAGCATAAGGTAGGACACTTGACAAACACTTGTAGGGGAGAGGCCAACTTCACAAGATTTTTCAATGACTAGAAAACAAACTAACACAGTAGAGTAATATTCATGTGCCCGTCACTCATTTGGATCATTCATTTGGATCATCCCTTTTTTTTTGTCTCTCAATTGATCATTTTCTAGATTTCTTTTTTGCTATGCAAGAGAGGACTTGTGAGGGTACAGATGTTGAAGAACATCAAAATTGTAGTTACACATTGCTTTTGAAGGAGTCTTTCTATCATTTATATTATGAGGAGGTTGCACCATTTTCTAAAAGCACCAAAGAAGAGTTTTCTATAGGTCACTAGTTTCTGGTGAATCATATGTCTAGATAGTTATTTGCCTTCACCCACTAGATTTAGACCATCAGGAAACCCCTAAAATAGATTGCATTATGTTATCATTCTTGTCTTTTGAGAATTGGACAATTTGCTAGTGAGGACACTCCATGAGTAGAGGAAGAGGCTTCCAATAGCTACTTGCATATGTCCTTTTGGTTGTAACATAGATGATGAAAATATACAGTCATTCATTTCTAGTTTGGGCATTGTAATGAGGTCACCAGTTATTTATTTTTGGATTTGGACGTTCCTTGTACCCCTTGGGAGGCAAAATATGTTGTATGTGAGTAAATTCAGTGTGTGTGTCTATAGGGTTTAATTCAAATTTGACTACAGCTTCCTAGTGAACTACAGAATGTGAATATAATATGTTTATAAACCATTATGGTTGTGCATAGATCTGCCTACTTTTGTTTTAATAAAACATAAAATGTATTGTGACATCAAAATTGTATAGATATAAGTTTTCCCTGAATTTGGATTAGTGTTTGTGATATGTCTGGCGAGAAAAATGACCAGCATATCAAAACCATTCTTAAAAACTAGCCATTTGCATTGCTTCTTATGTGTCTCATGCTTGGGGCCCATTCTTTATATATATAATTAGTTTTTATTTATTAGAAACTACATGGTGTATCATTCAGTGAGTGTCAAGTCATATTATGTGCTTGTGTCTAGTTATTTGAGTGATTGATACTACAACATTTACCTATTAAATTTCAGCAATCTTGCAATATTATATTATCATTTTTAGAAGATAAATGTCAACATTTGAAATAGGTGTTAATTCATTTACTACAAGAAATAATTCTCCCTCTACAAGGGTACTTCAATTTTGTGTTAAATAATAGACTAGTTACCAGATGTGATTCTAATAATATATAATCACAAATATACTAGATAATTGACTAAATTTCATTCAAATGTTGTTAGTTTGATTTAGGAACATCAAGAGCCTAATGAAGAGGAAGCAAAGCATCATGAAGTTGTTAAAGAAAGGCAGAAATGAAAGGAAATTGAAATATTTGTTGGTGGCTTGGACAAAGATGTTGGTGAGGAAGATTTTCAGAAAGTCTTTACCACATTCGATGAGATTTTGGAAGTCTGGCTTATGATGAATCCCCAAACTCATAAGAAAAAAAGATTAGCATTTTTTTTATATGCATCTGTTGAATGTGCTAAGCACGAATCTTCTGAATTAAAAGATTAGCGGGTGCATTTGAGTGTTCATTAGTTTATTTCTATTCTTTATTAATTATTTGTAAAGATGATAGTCAAACCTTTTAGATTAAGGAATTTTATTGCAATTACAGGGTTCATGTGGTACAACATTTTATTTTATTTCCTTTTTATATAGAGGTAAAGGGAATTCAAGAAATATTGAAAATTACTTTCTTGGATTTAAATCTTAAATGCAACTGCCTTAATATATTTCCTCTAACTTAGCAATTGGGGTTCAAATTCATGAATATTTTCTTTGGTTTATAAGAACTGTTGTTTGAAACACTTTCCCCAGTTGGTAGCAGGTTTTTTTGTTTCATGTGTGTCAGTCACAAGTCACAATCAAGAAATACAAAGTTTTAAATTTTTGTAATGTATCTGTTATTTAGACATTAAGAAATACCTTCAAAAGAATATAGATTGTATTGTTTTTCAGATTTCAATATGAATATATATTTCTTTTTCTTCTAATCTAATTTTGACATTGGACCATATTAGTTTTGATTAGTGACTCTTTGATTTTAATTTTAAATTTGGACTATGAATTTTTACCCCTAGATACCTTTATTTAAGATTGTGAATCACTTCAGCAGCTGTCTAATCTACAACTAACTTACTGAGTTCAATTTTGTGGGTAGGTTGCTAATAAATATGCTAAAAGGAGAGGATCTTCTATGTAAGTTATCTCAAAATCTCATTTCTTTTCAATAGCATTTTTCTCTCCATTTCTAGTTGTCAAACTTAATAGTTCATATTTTCACATTAAAACTTTAAATAGATAAACAATATCAAATTACTCTTAATTTTTCAAAGAAAAGTTGAAGCAATTTTTTAAAATCAAGATTATGAACTACTTCTAGAAAATAGTTACGTGCATGTGTTGGGTTGAAGTTCTTATAAATGTACTTTCATGGAAACTATAATGGAATGCAGTGGAAAATAGATTTGGGGAAACTGCTTCAAAGTTTTGAAGTACACGCAATCGCTGATGTTAAGACCAAAATTTACAACCTTTGTCAATGTTCTCCCTCTCTGTGTGTAGATGGAGAAAAGGGTATGGATGACTGGCAAAGCTTAAAGAATGCAGTAAATAAATTATTAAAAGGGGATAATAAAGTCACAAGAAAATGCAATGAGAGATCTAAGCCAATTTTTACAATAATGGTTAGTATCCTTATGCGTGTGTAAAAATGGGAAACTTTGTAGGAACATAGGTGGTAAGAAAGGTTAACCTAAGAAAATCTTTAGCAAGTAGCAAAAGAAAAGAACCAGAAGTGGGATGAAACATTCTAGACACCATAGTAGCCCGAGATATCTCTGTGAGGAGGCTTTTTGATCTGAAGCTGAGCCTTGCAGAAAGGTCGCATCTACTGGATGAAGTGGAGAGCATGTTATAAATTTCTTCCACACTACTATAGACTATACATTCCCTTTTCTTGCAAGGTCATAAAATTAAAAATACATAACCACTGGTGACTTATATAGGACGAAACAGGTACCATGATTCACGTGTTAATGTGATATTTAGTATGCCTACGATGAACGACTACATTGGATAAGCTGGAAAAACCTTTTGATCAAAAAATATTTATGGAGATTCCACAAAAAAATTGACTTTCACAAGTGACAGGGCAGTTCTTTTCCTTTCTAATATGTTTTGGGTCATTCTCTACCTCCACATAATCTACAAGTGACAACCATTAAACTCAGATCACTGTATAATTTACAAATATGACATGTCTTTGAGGTTTTGAAAATTCAAACCAAGAAGCCATTACATAGCCAAACTAAATTACAAAATTTGTAAAATTTTATAGGTCAACCTTGTAAATTCTGTGGTTTTGACTTTTGAGAATTCAAACAAGAAGCCATTACATAGCCAAATTAAATCACAAAATTGGTGAAATTCATAGGCATATTTTATATATTCTACGGTTTCATGAATTCAAACAAGAAGACATTATATAGCCAAATCAAATTACAAAATTGGTAATCATAGATCAATTTTAAAAACCTACTAAACAATTATGTTGTTTGCACGAGTTAAAAACTTAAGTAAGCTAATAAGAGCTTTTGAGACTTTTTCTATTTGTGCACTCTGTTTTGCTTTCTTTTGTTTTTGCAAGAAATGAAATCCAAAAAAGTATCAAGATATTGTAGCACCACAAATGTGTAACCTCTCTTAAGCCTGGCTATATCATGTGCTTTTAACAATAATGCATAGCTAGTTGCAAGAACTTGAGGTGATGATGACTGAGTTTAGGCTTTGGGCATAACTTATTAGGGCAAGGTTCCAAAAGGAGTAGTCTATTTTTCAATAAACTATGTGTATTGAATACAACTTTTTTTCTTTTCAACACATACAATTTTTTAGTGCTTGTATGTTGTATTTGCTAAAGTAATCATCATTCTGTAAGATCTATTGACTTAGATGATGCACAACTTAATTATTTGTTTTTTTTTCATTGTGAGATTATTTATGTTGTATTAGGAGTAAGATATATTTTGTTTGATTCTGTAATTGCATATGCTTTCCTTTTTTCTTCTTTTGTTTAAATTAGTAGCAGAGTATTTGACAAGTAACATTTTCTTGCAAGCATTAACACGAATTGCATGTTGGCCACTTTAGGCTGTATTGTAGGAAAAGGAAAGTACACTTTACAGTCAAAAAAGTAAGCATTAAAAGTTATCTTTGTATTATAAAGACTCAAAATTAATTTATGTTTCAGTGCATTTGTGAAAGAGGTTAAATATGAAATTTGAATTCTTAATTTCCAAATCAATTAGTCATTAGGGTGAAGTTTCCGGAATTTATCTAATTTCTTTTGTTTTTTATTCATGTCTTCAGATAGATAATTGTTAAACTTTAAGTGAATACTTTGTAAGGGTATATACTTATCATAGAAGTAGCAATGAAATTAAAATCCTTCTTGTATGCACATTTTGGAAGTGAGATGCATGATGCTATGATGAAAGAATTTGACCCTTTCTTTTAAGTTTGATTGAATTTTGTCCTTAAAATATAACTTTTTACCCAGGTGACTACAAATTTTATCTGCTGATGTGAGCTGTTATACTAAATTTTTAACTTCAAATGCCCTCACAATGTAAGTTGTACTTTACTTAGACATCTCCCTTTATCCAAATAAGTTATGCCATGCATTTGTGCATTTTTAGGATGTATGCTATTACTTTATATGTTAGATGAGTGACATACTTCCCTTTGGTTCCATGACAATATAAAAGTTTATTTCTATCTATATGTATAGTCTTATGTACATATTTGTAGTGTCAAGTTTAATAGTGTAGCTACTGTCATTATAATGAGGTTGGGATAGTGAAATAAATACACATATGGGGCCACATCAGGCTCTTTTAACTGAGTGCACGCAGTGGTGTCTGTACTCTACAACATCTTGGCATAGAATGTTCACTTGCCACTTTTGCAATTGGTCAATTTCTTCTCATGCATCTCCTTTTGTTCATGTGATTTGTTAGTAGTTCGATTCACCACTGCCTATTCACATATCTTCTCTCTATGTAATTAGCATAGAGAACTCAATAAGGAACACATTTCAATAATTGACTTCACGTACCCATACTATAAGCTTACATTTTGACCTTCTTGTCCCATATTACATATTTATTATTTTATCACGAAGCTTTTCTCTTTTGTATATTGCTTAGTTTGTCCTTTTCTATTTGTGAATGTGACCAAACAGGTAAATTTTAGTTTTGTTTATGTTTTACTAAGAATTCTAAATATTCTTGGTGCATTCACGTATAAACAATTTTAACATCCATGATGGATCTTGTAAATTCAGGAGATTCTGGAAATTTTGTTAAAAAATTTGTGGGGTCTGTGCCTAGAATAGTTATAGAAGATGTATGTTTCTTACTAAATTTCACTTACATTGTGAAGTATGTATTAACTAAATTTGGGAAAGGATGCACTTGTCTGGGGTTTCTCTTGTCTTGTTTGACTATTCAAAATGCTAGAAAGATACAATGAATGGGAAGAGATGAAATTAAAATCTCTGGAGTACTATGTCCATTGTTGTGACTCAGCTTTATAGATTTTGTATTTGAAAATGTAATAAACTTATACTAATTCATTATGGTAAACATTATTTCTATTTGTTGAATATGTGAGACATTTTTTTATTGAAATTATAGTAATTAAATTTAACTAAATGAAATAATGTTTATCTTTTATTTGCAGATGCATCCACTATTTTCTGAACATGGAAATATGCTAGAAGTTTCTTTCGTCAAGGATAAGAGGACTGACCAACAACAAGGTTTGATTTTTTTGGTCAAGAAATATATCCTGGCCATGTTATATGATATTTACTCTTTTCTTTTATTGCATCGTGGATGTTTAGATTCATTTCCCAAATGCAATAATTATTTCATGATGACGAACATGCTAGAATTATGCAATTTTGGTTACATATTGAGAAGAGTTGGCAATCAAATTGAGTTTGAACTTGTAGCCTCACTCACTTGTATGTTGTGCATACAAGAAACTCAAAATTGATTTCCATGACTAGTGGACCTTTGTCAAAGCCAATTGGAACCTTGTATTGAATCTCTAGTGAATGAGTCATTGATTAAAATAATTTTACACTAAGGGTCTCAACCCAAGACAAAAATTAGAAAGATATCCTCTACAATTTTTTGAGACTGATGTTGAGTCTCAACATATTTGTTTGGTTGGGGATGTTGGATGAATATGAAAATTGGTGGTGTATAATAGAAATGAAAATTTAATTTCCAATTAAGAACAATTAAAAGTTGTAGTAGTAATGTTGTTCAATGAATAACATGTAATACTAGTTAGCCTATCCATGACAATTGAGCACCCAGTAACATAGATCTTTTGTTTTATTTATTTGTTGAGTTGGAAGAGATCCAGCATAGGATGATGGAAAGTGTCCCCAAGATGTTAATATAGACACCTTCAACTAGGCATTACTTGACAGTGTCCCACATTCCTGAAATTTCAGGGAAGTCATCTAGGTACCTTCAATGGGAAATGAATTCTCTCAAGTCATTTTCAGCCATTGAAGAATGTTATGGAATATGTTATGTAATCCCCACTTTTCTTAATTTTTCATAGGCAGACAACATGCATTTGTGAAATCAATTCTCTCAAGTCATTTTACACCATTGAAGAATGTAATGGAATATGTTATCTAATCCCCACTTGTCTTGGAGTTTTAGAGGCAGACAACATGCATTTTAGACTTACCAAGCAACACTTTTTTTGATAAAATGACATGGCTTCAGTTTTGTTCATCAACATTATTATTTTTTAAAATTGACACTCACAAGAATGAAGAAATGTAATTTAGCATGACATTTGATATTTGATGCAATACTGAACATTTATTTTCTTTTTTGCAACATATCTTACTATTGAAGAAATTATTTTCTACAGATCTTTTGTCATAGGATGATGCTTTACTATCTTACTTACTACTAATTCATATGTATTTGTATCGACGAATTACATGGATGGTGTTCATGACAATTATGTTAAATTCAACTTCAAATTTAATATAAATAAATAATATGAATGTGTCTACATTTAGTAACATTTGAAAACTTTTCATAGAATAATTATTAATATTTATTTTACTCAGTAGATAGGGAATATATTCTACTCCTGTACATTGATGTTGCCAGGTTCTCTCAATTTGGAGCTTATTTTTGGACTTGATATGCTTTAGAAACATCAAGTATTTGAGTTTCTATTATTTAATCAGTTTTAGAGTTTTTATGTTAATTCTTTTTCTTTTCATTTGTAGATTCTGACCATTTGTTTTTGTCTTTTTAGTGTGAAATTGGCTTATGAAAATGTTATGCACATCAGTGGAGTGGAATAATTTCTATACCCTTTTTGCAACGTGAAGGCCTACATTTTTTTTTGTGTTGTCACATAATTTAGAATGCAAATTGTGGTTTCAAACATTGTGTTTAAGGGAAGTCTAATGAGATGCATTAATTTAGTTTTTTAAAAGATGTTTTTATGTTCTGCAACTTAAAATCTATGTTGCAGAGAAGGATATCACAATCTAGGTTTTTGATGAAGAGAAATTTGTAAATCTGGGAGTGTGTGCTTTAGTTGTGAGTTTAAACGGTTTATTAGTATAATATTCATACATGAATGTCTTCTTGTATACTTATTTTCCTAGAAATGAAATGTGAATTATAAATAAGAAGTTACAAATTTTTTAAACTAAGACCCCAATAATTTTGTTCGTGTTTTGATGAGTAATACCTTTTATTATTATTTTTTAAGTTACCAATATTGATTTAAAAATGGCTGCTTTTCTTTGTTGACAATTAGAAAATGGTGGTTATTATTTTTATGTTCCCATTCCTTCTCTATGTGTACTACACCTTTTTGGCTATGTAGTTGTGGATAGCAATTTAAAAAATCAAAAGAATAAATGTATCATTAATGCATTAATTAAATTGAGTGTCCATTAGAATGACATAGTTGATTATTCATTAAATTGAATGTCCATTAGAATGACATAGTTGATTCTAAAGGTTGTTCACTAATGATTAGCAATGAGATGGATAATTTTTTAAATGGAGTCATCTTGATCACAATAGTTATTTGAATAGATTGAAACTTAAGACTTTTGTGTCCAAATTAATTGAGAGCTTCAAAGTATTTTTGAGAGGATGTATTGTGAGTTGTGTCTAAATTATTTTACATTCCACAATTGTACTCTTTTTTTTTGTTGATGGGCTTCTCAAAATACTTATTTTTTGCAATAATTTTTATTACAATAGAAGAGCACTCTTTTTAGAGGGTGCTAGCTCAATGGAAGAGCACTTGCTTTACAAGCAAGATGATGATAGTTCAATTCCATTGTGCCCTAACATGAAATAATTGTCTTTTGAGAGTATTTTTACCATTTTAATTCACTACTACAAAGAGTGGGTTAAAGACAAGTTTTGAGATAGATTTTTAATAAATTGTCTTCATCTGAGACAAAAAGAAAGTTGAGTATTGTCTCAAATATGTCTTTAATAGAGTGTCTTAATATATTGTCTTAAAAAATTGTCTCAATAAGGCAATACGAAACAAAAGTATTTTTGTCTCAAAAATATTGTCTAAGACAAAAATACTTATGTTCTATATTGTCTTATTGAGACATTTTTTTAAGACAATATATTAAGACGCTTGGTTAAAGACATATTTGAGACAATACTCAACTTTCTTTTTGTCTCAGATGAAGACAATTTATTAAAAATCTGTCTCAAAATTCTTCTTTAACCCCCACTCTTTGTAGTAGTGGTTATTAGATACATTTTATCTTACCTAATATGATCTGGATCATTCTTATCTCAGATCTATTGTTTATTTTAAGTTAGTGGAAGAAAATCTATATATTGGAAAGTTGAAAAAGAAGTTATTTGTTGATTGTAAATTGCAAAAGGATTCAGTGACAAAGCAAGTAAAGGAATCAAGTGTGATCAAGAAAGGGAAGATTATGGTGTGTGGAGAAGAGTTTCATAACTTAATAGGATCTAATCATTTAGAGATATTGCAATTTCATGAATTATTTTATCTATTGATTTCTAACCATTGTAACAGTGAAATCCCTTAATAGGGTAGATCCTAACAGATCTTTGTTGTAAATCCTCTATCAAGGTGGCATTCATATTGAATGTTTAAGGTCTTCTAAAAATGATCTCCTAACATGGAAAGTGTCCTAATAGATCTAAAATAAAATCCCTTAGTCGGGTAGCACCTAACAGTGCTTTTGTAAACCTTTAACACGGTAAACTCCTCAAATGGCATATTCCAGAAGAGTACAGATTTAGTGGGTGCCAAATCACATCATGGTTTTTACCATTTGAGTTTCCATGAGAAAAATATGGTGTCTTCATTATGTGATTGATTATTTATGGATGCATGCGTTGAAAGTTTCTAGTTATACTAGTTGATGTTGAATGTTTTGGTGCATAAAATTATATTTTGTGAAGTCAAATTGATCTTCTATAATCTAATACCATAAAATTATGGAAAATTAGTTAACTTCACTATTAGCTCATAATAGTAAAACTAATGTGATTGTTTGATGTGCATGTGGATTTGATGAGATTTATTTGGCAAAAACTATTTGTTGTGTACACAAGTCAATTTGTTAACTTGAGAAGACCTACATACAGTTTAAATGGAAAAGAAATATAAAGAAAATTTGTAATTTCTTTGTTTTTCTTAAGATGGAAAATTAGGAGGAAAATTAAGCTTTGCCTGCAATATTTTTAGAAAGAGATGTCAATGGCAATGGTCTGGCCCCCAATTGACCTAAAATTTTATTTTCTTATTGATCATGGGTCACAATTACAACTATTTTAAATAAAGCTCCCATACTAACTATTAAATGGTTCACACCATTTTGAATGGTGTTTCCTAGACTTGAATTTGGGCCTTCTCAAAAGTAGGTTATGTATCCTCTTAACCAAATTGCTTATGTATAAATGTCATTTTTATTCATCTTAATTAATGGAATCTAACAATAAATATAGAATAATTTGAATGTTGCGAGAAAGGCAAAATCATAGAAAGTTAAATTTGATTTTTTTAAAAAATAAAAAATACAATTTTTATTTTATCTTATAAAATTAAGAAACAATTATATCAAGAGTCTAGAGATCAAACGTACAATCTTTATGAATCATTTTATTTAGAGAATCAATGGTATCTTTTTATTCATCTTAGTCTTTGCAAATAAATCCAAAAATAAAATTATAACAAATAAAAAGATGGGAGAAAAATGGTGAAGACGTGTGTGGCTCTTATTTTCTGCCCCTCCCCCCCCCAAAAAAAATAAATAAATAAATAAATAAAATTCTCACATCTTATTTTTATTTGCTCAAAAATAGGAAAATTTGAGCAGAAAATTAATTTAAGCCATTGCATAGGGTCATGGGGTAAGTCATTTTATTTTTATTCATCCTAATTATATCTATAATAGAACCTAGAAATTGAATATCTAATAAAATAGAGTAATTTGTTATACCATTTTTTGGGGAAAATTCTATGTGAGAGTTATTAGTGAGAGGAGAATTAGTGGATGTTAAATTTGATTTGAATTTGTGTCTATTGATCTTTTTGTTTTGCATCTTTAATTTTGATTTCAATTGTTTATTTATTTGTGCTTACAATAAAAAATAGATGTTGTTTCAATAAGATAAGGACCATTAATAGAGTTGAAATTTTAGCATTTAAATTTCTTTCACAAATATAAAGATGATTAGATGTTTTGATTGTATTCCTTACAAATTCTTCTCTCAATCAATGTATACTTTACACATTTTTTCAACACCTCACCCTACCAAGAGTTGAAATTCTAGCCATATGATTTAGCACAAAGATTTCAACTTTACCAAAAAAATAGTAATAAATTATAATTACATTTTCTTAACGTTTCCTAAAAATATTTGAAATGTCAAAAAAAATATAAATTAAAAAATTGACATTGAAGAGAAAGAATCTAAACTCACTATTTTCATTTCATTTCAAAATCAAAATTTTAAAAAATCTATCAAGTAATTTGTTAATTCAATTATAAATTAAAACAATGAGAATAAAATCCATATATAAATATATTAAAAAAAAACATAACGTAAATTTTTAAAAATATAATAATAAAAAATATTAAAATTCTAACATCTCAATAACAATATTTGATATTAATTAATTCATAATAATGAGCCACTCAAAATACAGAAATATTATACTACACTTCTATAATTCCCTACAAGGAGAAGTAATAATATATTAATGCATAGCAAGAAAATAAAATGAGCCATAAACAAGTGTCGAGCACTAGTAGATATGATCTGGGAGACGTGGCATGGGGATTGCATTCAACACTATGGCCTTCTTCAAAGAAAGTCCACACTCATCGCTCATGTCCATCTCTTCACACTTCATCCCGTCCGGAAGTACCCACTCAAACGAATGAAGCAAAGATGCTAAAATGAAATGAATCATCTGGCTCGCCAATGGAAGCCCAGGACAAATTCTTCTCCCCGCTCTGAATGGAATTAACTCAAAGTTTTGCCCTCCATATTCTATCTTCCTATTCACCAGCTCCAAAAATCTTTCCGACATGAATTCTGATGGGTTATTCCATAGAGAAGGGTCCCTCCCAATGGCCCACGCGTTAAGAATCACCTGGCTGTGTTTGGGTATCACGAATCCCCCGCTCTCGCAGGAGCTTTCGGCTTTGTGTGGGACCAGCAGAGGACCCGACAGGTGCAATCAGAATATTTCTTTCACGGCTGCATGAAGATAACGAAGACGATTCATGTCAGATTCTTCCACTTTTCGGCTGCTGCCAATGACTTCATCCAGTTCATTTCGGAGGCTCTTCAATTTCTCTGGATCGCGAATGAGTTCTACCATGGCCCATTCTATCGTTATAGTTCTCGTCTCAGTACCAGCAACAAACAATTCCTGAAACGAGAAAGCATAATGATTATAGATCTGCAAAAATACAAGAAATTGATAAACCCTTTCGTGTTTGGTATATTTTGAGTACTCACAACAATCAAGGTTCGAACGCCAACAAGAGTGAAATCTTCACTTGTGAAATCCAGTAGAACATCTAGAAAATCCTTCTCAGAGTCCTTACGCTCAATGCTTTCCCTTCTGGCAGCAAGCCTCTTCTGTATGAATATATCGGTAAATTCATTCAATGCCTTCAAATCTTTTGCCATCTCACGAGACACGTCCTGGGGATCGAGGAAGCGGAGAAAGGGGAAAAAGTCGACCAAATCGAGCGATCCTGAGAGCTCCACCATTTTCCCGACGGTATCTTTGAACCCCGCAGAAACTAAATTGTGGATCAAATACACTTGTACTGAAGATCATTTTGCCTAACAAATTCAGAGACTGCCAGAACACCGTTGTCCCAATATCCACAACATTTCCCTTGTCCTCGGAAATGAGTCGAATCATGTGAAACACCTGATCTCTTCTGAGGTGTTGCAAGGCTTGTAGTCTTTTGTGCCTGAAAAGCTCAACGGTAGCAATCCGTCGCGGATGGCACCCCGCGCCAGTACTCGCCCCAGATTAGCAAGGACTTGTGTTGGGAAACGGACTTGACAGCTTCTATCACCATCCACCCGACAAGGACATTGTCGTGGGTTTTGAGGACTTGTCTGGCCATGGCAGGAGAAGAGACGACCACTGTTGTTTTCATGCCGAGGCGGAGAGACATGAGTGGGCCGTATTGCAGAGAAAGTGCATGTAGAGACTCGTGCGGCTTTACACCCAGCTGAAAGACGTTTCCGAAAATAGGGAGGCAGGAGGTCCAGGGGGGAGAGGAAGTGTTTTCCTCCTCCATAGAAAGAAGAATAGTAAGGGAAGGAGGAGAAGATAGCAAGAAAACAATGGAATATCCATATCAACTGTAAACAAGGCTATCGTTATTGTTGAAAGTAAAAATTGCAGACAAAGACTAAAATAAAATAGAACAGAAGATAAAAGATTAATTATACACAGACACAGAGACATGAAGTTTTATAGTGGTTCATCCAGCTATTCTGGATTACATCCACTTTGCAAGTAGGGCTAATATCTCTTATTCAAAATCAGTCTGTTACAATACAACAATAGCTCTCAGCTATTTGTTTTCTTATTACAATGCATGGTCAAACATCTTTGTAACACCTACAGATGACAAAGAAAAGATGGTTACAGACAACAGTGATTGGGCTTCACAGTTGTCTGCAGAGCCGTTACTCTGCAGAACCATTACAATCTCCCACTTGAAGTCTAATCAGTGCTACGAGATTAGCTGCTCAGAGATATCCCCCACTTGGTGCTTATGGCTACATCGTCACGATGCCGAGAGAAGTCCTACAGAATTCAAACTTCTCTCGCGGTACAACCTTGGTGTACGCATTAGCCGGATTGACCTTTGTATCAATCTTCTCTAACTGTAATCTTCCCTCTTCAAGAGCATGACTTATGAAATAAAATCTGGTTTCAATGTGTTTCGTGCGACTGTGCAGAGTTGAATTTTTGGCCAATTGAATGGCACTGTTGCTATCAGATAATAAGGTAAATGTGGATTGTTTAAATCCCAACTCTTCAAACAATTGCTATAACCATATCAGCTCTTTAGCTCCCTCAGCGAGAGCAATGTATTCAGCCTCGGTGGAGAAGAGAGCAACCACTTGTTTCTTCCGTGAAGTCCAGCTAATTGATGCTCTGGCAAAAGTAAAGACATAGCCTATTGTTGACATCCTCGTATCTAAATCTCCAGCCATATCAGAATCAGCATATCCACAAATATAAGAGGCCTTACTGTTGAAACATAAAACATGAGAGGAAGTGCCTCTCAAATATCGAAGAGTCCATTGAACTACTCGCCAATGAGTTTTACCAGGATTATTCATAAAACCACTCACAACTCCCACTGCTTGGGCAATATCCAGACGTGTGCTAACCATGGCGTACATAAAACTACCAACTACTAAAGAATAAGGAATACTAGCCATCTCTTATTTTTCTTCCTAAGTAGAAAGACACATTTTTTAAGACAATCAGAAATGATCAGCCAATGGAGTGGCAACCGATTTTGAATTTATCATATTAAATTTCTCTAAAACTTTAAGAATGTATTTTTCTTGAGATAACTTTATTTCTCTCCTATGTCTATCTCAGATTATATCCATCCCAAGAATCCTCTTCGCTGCCCCTAAATCTTTCATGGAAAAATGAAGAGACAAATGTGTCTTCAGCTCATGAATGACTCTCATACTATTACCAGCAGTCAACATATCATCAACATACAATAATAAGATCACAAACCCACCAGTCGGAAGCCTTTTGAGGTATACACATGGGTCTGATTCACAGCGAGTAAAACCTTGCTAAATCATGAAATTATCAAACTTTAAGTACCATTGATGAGGAGCTTGCTTCAGCCCATAGAGACTCCTATTTAAGCTACAAACTAAATGCTCCTGCCCCTATTTTACAAAGCCTTCCACCTGTTCCATATATAATTCTTCATCAATGTCCCCATGTAAGAACCTTGTTTTGACATTGAGTTTCTCAAGCTCGAGGTCCCATGCTGCGGCCATGCCAAGTACCAAATGAATGTTCTACATTTTAACCACTAGAGAAAAAATCTCATTAAAAGCTACACCTTTTTGTTGAGTGAATCCCTTCACAACCAATCTGGTCCTGTATCTTTTCCGGCCTCCGTCTTCCTCTTTTATGCAATAGACCCATTTATTTTTTAGAGCTTTATGATTTTTTGGAAGTGGAACCAAGTCCCAAGTTTGATTCGTGTTTAAAGACTCCATTTCATCTTGCATTGCATCCAACCAAAATACCGAATTAACATCAGTACATGCTTGCTTGTAGGTTTGTGACAGGGGTTTAGCATTCACAAAGTGTATTGTGTCTTCCTGTGATAAAGGGAAGTGGGAAGGATGCTTGGGAAATAGAGTAGCTTGCTCTGCCATAGCCCCATAATCAAAAAAGTTTTGGACAAGCAGATTGGAAACAATTTCAGGCAGAGTGGAAACTATGGCAGGCTGTGAGCATGTAGTAATTGGCATTTGAGTAGGGATTTGGGAGGAATTTATATTTCTCGAAGGCATAGCAGCAGTAGAGGGATGGAATGTAATGCGGGGAATGTGTTGAACATTATTGCCATTATTTGATAAATCAAATTTAATAAAATCCTCAGAATTAGACCTCTGATTATGCAAACCTGAGAATACTTTCTCATTAAATACAACATCCCTTCTCGGTATCACTTTCTTAGTGATTGAATCCCATAGACGATAACCAAACTCATCCTCACCATACCCCAAAAAAATGCATCTCTTGGATTTGAAATCCAACTTCGTTCTCTGCTCCTTATTAATATGAGTGTATGCATCACATCCAAAAACACAAAAATGAGAAAAAGAAATTCTCTTACCAACCCACCTCTCTTTCGGAATGTCAAAATCCAAATGTGATGAAGGAGCTCAGTTGATTAAATAAACCATTGTATTACAAGCCTCTGCCCAAAATTCCTTCCCCAAAATGGCATTACACAACATACATCGAGCTCTCTCCAAAATAGTCTAATTTAACCTCTCAGCTGCACCATTTTCTTGAGGTGTATACAGAACTATTTTAATCCTTTGAATACCGTGATCTGCACAAAATTGGTCAAAATCTGAAGAGAAAAACTCACCACCATTGTCCGTTAGTAAACATTTTATCTTTCTCCCAATCTAATTTTCCACCTTAGCCTTAAAGCTTTTAAATTTTGAAAAGACCTTTGATTTCTTATTCAGCATATAAACCCAGACTTTGCGAGTGCAATCATCAAGAAATGTAACAAAATAATTAGCACCACTGATAGAAGTTACCTCCGTAGGACCGAAAACATCGAAATGAATGAGCTCTAATGGAGATGATTTCTTCTCATGACCCGTCCTGATGAAGCTGGTGTGATTTTGTTTTCCATAAAGGCAATACTCACACAATGTCAAATCAACCAATTTTAGACCTAGAAGTTGGTCTCTTCGAAGCATAGCTTCAAGACTTGTTTTGCTCATATGACCGAGCCTCTTATGCCAAAGTTTGGCATTGCTATCCGCAACCGCCATGGCTACTCCCACTTCACCGTTACACTCTAATGTGTATAAAATTCCATTTTTCTACCCTTTTGCTAAAACCAATTGACCTTTGGACACTTTCCAAGAGGTTAAATCAAAACTAACATTTCATCCTTGTGTATATAATTGACTAACATAAATCAGATTATGCTTAAGTGTAGGAACATGCCTAACATCTTTTAAAATCCATTTACTTCCATTTTTCAGTGATAATGAAATATCCCCTTTGCCAACTATATCACATTCTTTATTATCCCCAAGAAAAATTTTGCCAAACATACCTTCATTGTAGTGTGTGAAAGCACTCCGACATGGAGTTGCATGAAAAGAGGCACCAGAATCAAGAACCCATGAATCTGAATCCATGTTGCCAGCTACAAGTACCAAAGGTCCATTAGTGGCAGCATTAACACCGGCATTAATAACATTATTTTGAACCCATTTGTAGTTCTAGCATTGCTTCTTTGTGTGCCCAAATTTTTCACAAAACCAGCATGTGCCATTTCTTCCTCTTGATTTCAAGTGATGACTCGATCTGCCTCTTCCGTTGTTATTATTGTTATTTCTTCCTCTCTCACGACTTCTACCTTTATTGCTTGTGCTCACAGCTATTAGAGCATCACCAGAAGAGGATTCTTGTTGCTTTCTTCACATGTCTTCACTAAGTAATGTGGCTGCGACTTCATCGAATTTCAGTTTGCTCTTGGCTGGAACTGAAGTGCTCACAACCATTACAACTCCTTCCCAACTATTCAAAAGTGAGCATAATAATAAGATCAACTTTATTTCATCATCTAATGTGATACCAACCGAAATTAGCTGAGTAACTAAAATATTGAACTCATTGAGATGATTCGTGATCACTCCCCCTTCTTTCATTTTCAGATTATATAATTTCTTGATGATGAATACTTTGTTCGATGCTGAAGCTATCTCATATAATGAGGATAACTTATCCCATAGCTCTTTTGTTGTCTTCTCTGTCGAAACATTGAAGAGCACAATACTTGATAAAGATAAGATGATCGTTGCCTTTGCTTTCTGATCGACCTTCTTCCAATCTTCACCCGACATCAAACCCTTTCCTTTTGCTTTTCCAAGTAACGCTAGTTGCAAATCCTGCTTGACAAGCAGAGATTCAATCTGTACTTTCCATAATCCAAAGTTCTACCCTAAAAAATTCTCAATCTTCCATTTATCTGCTTCATCCATGGCACCTACAAAACCTCACTGATTTCTAAAAAATCAAACGAGCTTAACCAACTCTGATACCAATTGTTGAAAGTAAAAATTGCAGACAAAGACTAAAATAAAACTGAACAGAAGATAAAAGATTAATTATACACAGACACAGAGACACAAATTTTTATAGTGGTTCATCCAGCTATTCTGGATTACATCCACTTTGCAAGTAGGGCCAATATCTCTTATTCAAAATCAGTCTGTTACAATACAACAACAGCTCTCAGCTATTTGTTTTCTTATTACAATGCATGGTCAAGCATCTTCGTAACACCTACGGATGACAAGGAAAAGACGGTTACAAACAACAATGATTGGGCTTCACAGTTGTCTGTAGAGCCGTTACTCTGCAAAATCATTACAGTTATGTTTTTTGGTTGAGTTCTCCCAGTCCCATATACACCATTTTGTAGGTAGAATAGTGTTATGGGTGGTTGTAATTTCACACTCGCCATATAGTCTTTGGTGGAAGAAAATGGAGTCGGGAGTGGTCTCCACAGAAATGGAAAAGTATATTTTCCATATCCAATCTTTTTCATGGTCAAAATGGCCGTAATGGCTGTTTTTCCTTTTTTGACCGTATATGACAGATTGAAATTTTATTAAATCGTATGAATTGAGAAAAGCATCAATATGACATTTTAATTTATTTATAAACTGTCAAAAACTGTTATAAGCAATATAATAGTTTATTTAATAATATAAATATATGTTATTTTATAATATAAATAATAAAATATAAATTTATTTACAATATTTTAAAATGAAAAATATGAATGTTTCTAAATTTTAAGATATATAGATATAAATTTAGAAACTTATTAATAAGTGATTGGATATCATTTCATATATGTAATATATATGTTTCTATTTTGCTTATCATCAGGGTGAGGGGGAATATTTTTGCTTTAAAATTTATTTTCTATTATTGTTCAATTTTGTATTTTTTAGAATAGAAGAATATCAAATAGTTTTAGATTACCTAAAACAACAGAAAATGAATTTCTGACCTTACAATCAGAAAATCCTACAAAATATAGAATCATTATAGCATTAAAAAGGTGTTATAATGGACTTCCACACAAAAGTATGATAGTCGATAGTCCATAGGATTGTTGATTTGCAAGATAGCATCCATATGATCATTGTCTGATGATCTTTGGTATGCAAATTTGTAAAATTTGTTCAACTATGAAGAACTAACTTATTTAATTTGAACAAAATAATTATCCAAATACATAAATCATTAATATAGTGGATGTACTTAGTTCATGTGAACTAACATCGCACAAAAATGTTGTCACCTTATGTAAATTATTGTAATTCTGATATGATTTATGATTTTATGTTGTGTAAAATTTAGATATAAGTAAAAACTATATATATATATATATATATATATATATATATATATATATATATATATATATATATACTCTTTTCTCTTTTTATATCATTTGAAATTTTTTAGTAAATTCTTTTTTTTTTAATTTTTAAATTAAATAATTTTCTATATACAAAATTATATATTTTAGTTCTTTTTTATCATTTTTCATACAGATCATTTCAAATTCTGCAATTAAAATAAATTCTTATTTTTCTAACTTTTATCCACTTTCTTTCAAATAGTGGTCACTGGAAAAATTTCCATCAAAACAACTTCTTCTGCCAACAATAAGTCATCTTCAAAAGTTTTCATATGCCCAAATTGTTTTATTGAAGAAAATGAATAAATTAAGTTTATAAAATAATAATGACTAAAAAAGAGTCTAACCAAAGATTTATAGTTTACTTTAAATATAAAATTTGACGAACCCAACATACAAGATAACTTTAAATATGTAAAATTAATCCTAAATTTTATGAACTGCTCAGTTTCTTCCCACTTTAAACCGGCTCAATATATATCTTGCATAATTATTACTACGTTTTAAAATTCACATCTTAACTCATTCCACGAAGCAAAGTTAAAGAAATCGATGTGAACAAAATTTCTAAATTCGTAAGAACTTAAAATATTTTAAGTAAAAGTCGGTTGGTAGTTGGTAAATATTCACATGTTTTGTCTCATCAATCTTCAATAATGTATGATTGTGGACGCGATGTTTCCGGGTATAAAACAAAAAACAAATACATGCTACTTTACAACAGCTACGTCACTTTTATTTTCCGCATCTTCGATGATGGCGTGTGCCCGATGTTTCCGGCTTTAAAAATGTAATAAATAAATCTATATTTATATGTTGCTATCATTTATGTTAGATATTAATTTTTTTAAATTTATATCATTGAATATTAATATTTGGGTAATTCGAATGTTCAAAAGTAATGCTTCTTCTCAAAAGATTTATTGAAAATTAAATAAAATAGAATGTATAATCTTGTTCACAAATATATCTTAAGGAATGATGTTCACAAGTTTAAACATATTTAATCTATAATATGGTGATTGCAAGGTTAAAATTATTGATGATTGTAAGGTTGAGTTAAATAGATTGTAAGGTTGTAAATGAAGATTGCAAGGTTAAACCAGATTACATTATTTATTTCTAAATGTGTGCATTCTTGTAATAGTAGGATATTGACAATATAGATGTGTTTAGTTTGCAAGATGTTTGAACAAGTGGTGACCAAACAAAGTTTGAATTCAAAATGATATGTATATGTTAAAAGTCAATTGAAAGAAGAATCAATGTATGAGTATTATGTTTCTCATACATTTGAGGGTCATTTCTTTGGTTTAAAATCTGATTTTCATGATGGCTTCATGAGTTGTGTGTAAGATTGTTATGAAATCAAATTTGATGATTAGAGCAATGTCCTAGAATTTTAGTACCTTCAATTTTCAAATCACTCAGATAATCGTTAGGGACTAAAAAGTTGCAATATGAAAAAAATGTTTTTTCTTCCCAAAGCATATGTATAGCGAAGCATATTGCATATTCTATATTTTTGCATACAAATGGATATCTAATATGTTTTAAAAAATTAGATATTAGATACATGATTTATTAATATAAAAAAAGATTATTTTTAATATTATATTAATAAAATAATATTTAATTCTATATAATATATGTTAAAATTATTATATAATTTTATATTATTATATGATGTATTAATATAAATATAAATATTAATTTTTATAGATAGATGACTACATATTTTCAGTGGGTTAGTCTCTCTCACTTTACTGCTTGATGGTTGAGGCTCTGCCTCTCATGGTTCTTGTATAAACTCATTCCATTTTGATCTCTTGATTATTAATACAAAAATATATATATATTATAAGTTTTGTTGGTTCTTTTCCTTGCATGACCAAACTTGAATCAAATGGTTGGGCTAGAAACACAGGTTAGACACTCAAGCTTGACAAGAAAAACAAACCAATTGATAAGGATAGAGAGAAATCCACCTTCTTCTTTGAGCTCCACATTCACTCAGGTGGGTATTGCCTTATCTGCACATTCAAGACACCTCATGACAAACCAAAGGCCTGCAAACAGATTAATGTGGAATAAGAATCAATCTCCTATAGGTATCCTATACCCCAATGATAGAAAGTCTCATGCAATAGCCCTACTTGCATGGAATGAGAATGAAAGCTAGAGACCTATCCCAACAACAAGAAAGGAAAAGGGTGGAGATGAAGGGAAATTATTTTAAAATGAGTTTGAAGGGACCCGTGAGATACCCTAAGTCTTTCATAGACCAGTGCCTTATCCAATGGGCCACAGAGTCAAATACAGCATTGCAAGGGACAGTTATGAAACAAGAAAACAATATACTCAATGTGTTGATGCCTGACATCAATCACACACCATGAGCAAACCTCAACTTAACAACCACCTATGCATTCAAGCATGTTATTATCCATCAAAGGATTTTAACCCTCCCCTTAGAAGAGACCTATGAATCAGACAATACATTAACCAGCGTCCACTGGAAGACAAGCATGACCTATCCTTGATATTTCAGCTCATACATACATGAATACTAACCTTGAACCAGTTATCTCTGCGAAGAAAACTCCACTTGCAAAGACTTAAGCAATGCAAATAGAAAAATCAAACACCCTTGATGTATGACTAATGAGTTCAGAATTCAAATGGAGATAACTTGACAAAAGTAAGAGTATATTAACTTTCTCACACATAACACAAGTCTATTACAATATGCATTGTATTCTCTGAACCAACAAGAGAAAGAGGAACACTCTATATGCAAAGAGAAGGAGAAAAATCTACAGGAAAAGGACCCTTCACTGGAACTGATGAAATTCAGAACCCTCAACAAGTCAAAAACATCCCACTTATACCGCCAGCTGTCTTGGAATTCTCTAGGAGAATGCAACAAGCTTGGGACAGCTAGGGTTAGGGTTTCAACTACCCAACCAATTCAAACAGTCACAAAATTTACTGCAGGGGCAAGAAATATAAGTAGCCTGGAGAAAACAAATCTCTAGCAGATCAACAATCATGAAAATCTACGAGCTCAGCATAGTACAGTAGGAATGCCCTGAAAATCAGTCAAATCGGCCACCTGCAAACACACCTCGAGCACAAAATAGTCCTTCATATGGCACAAAAGGTCTCTACAATCAAGTAACTGGCCTCTGGACCACTTGGCAACCACTGGCACCACCAAACCAATCAAAATCCACCAAAGAAACCATAAATTCTAGTACTTCCTATCGCTGCAAACCCTTCAGCAAATTTGAATTCAAAATCCAACGGTTATTTTTCTGGCACGGGCAGTGAATCGACGGTCAAAATTTAAACCTTTATCAACTTTATATCCTCACCATCTGTTCTCCACATTCTCAAGCTCGGCAACTTAACCTCCTACTTTAGTCGCGCTACCCCGCGGTCAATAACCTTATCTGCCATAGGAAACTGGCCTCCAATTTACATTTGGTCGCATGATCACATGGTTCTCAACTCACCCTTGCGATCATGCGACCATGGTCTCCTAACCACAGCCACCGGTTAGTCCAAAAACTTTGCAAAGTCCTCAGCCCCACACCAGCAAGCAACCAATAAAAATGAGCACGTTGGCAAGACTGGCATTGTGGGCCCACCTCAGAATTCTGCAACTGCTAAGCTAGGCAGTTAGTTGCATGATCGCATAGCCCAAAAATGGGTTATGCGAACATGCGACAACCCGTGAACACAATGCCTCGGCCCTGCCAACAACCGCCACTCCTTAAACCTTGGCCCACCATACGCCACGTGTCACGCCACTACTTGCTGCAGCTGCTAAGTCACACCTGCCACAAGACCCACCTGCAAACCCTTGGCCACCTAGCACATCGGCACTAATCAGAACACAGCACGTCACCACCATGATCGTCACATTTCCACCTCTCACCGGGCCCCAGGGACACGTGTCAATCGGTCGCATGATCGCATAGCCAAAGAATGGGCTATACAGTCATGCGACAGCCAACCAAAAGCTGCCACATGACCACCACTGACAGTGGGCCCACAATGAACACACCCATCAGCACCCAATCAGACGGTGGGCACATGATTGCATGGGGTGAGAATATTCCATGCGATCATGCACCGACCGTAGATCTTTTTATCTCTGACACTGGGCCCCACTGACAAGTCACCTCCACATGGACCAATCAGACATGAGCCTTACCTTTCCACCAATGGGCCCCAAGGACACGTGGCAAGCGGTCACATGATCACATAGCCAAAAACTTTGACATGCGATCATGTGACAACCAATCACCTTAAAGCATTTGCACACCCAGGCCCACCATTGATCGCACCTGCACAGATAGGAAATGCTGCAAATAGGAAACTGGTGCGAGGTCAAAAACACACAATGTTTTCACAGAAAGAGGATCGAAAACACACAAAGTTTTTGACACGTCAACAGAAAAGCGCACAAAAGCTGGAAGACAAAGGGTAAAAAATAATGCAGATTTTTGGCAAAAGATCGAAAACATCATGGATTTTCAAAAATACTGTGGGTTTTCGACACTGTGGAAAATTTTGACAATTTCCTGGAGACCTTAGAAATTTGAATATCTTTCTAGGTTTGGTGAATCAGGAAATGCGATTTGGACCGAAGCAAGGCAATAACAATAAAGAGCATGAGGTAGGACATTTGACAAACACTTACAGGGGAGAGGCTAATCTCATAAGATTTTTGCTATGACAGAAAATTGGCCTAGCAATGGCTCTAGTTGGGGATGCATGCCTCTTGCAGGCATGGCAAGGATTCAGAATCACTGGGAGAAGCAGACCACACCCAGACAAGACAATTAGGCCCTCACCCCACTTTAAAACCCAAAAATTCACAGACCGGCTCCCTACCCAAAAACTCTAACACCACTAAATAGGACATACAAAAGCAACATCCAGATGCCAAAGGAGTGCCATCCTTTTCCTCTATCAAAAACTGGGTTTCTGCTCACAAAATCAAACAAAGGTCTGAAACCTTTTCCACATGCACAATGACAGAAAACACCATCAGGTACCGATTGCAGAACAACCCTGGATTTACCATCACCAATGTCTTCCTTCGCATGTTCCCCCACAAACTCACTGCTTGAAAAACAAGCATCATCAAAATCACCATGGATTGAAACATATGAAAGGGGACAAGAAACCGATACCTTTTCTTCCTAGCTGCAATCATCTAGCTCATCTCCAATGCACTCTTGCATATCAAAAAAAAAGTAACTATACTCACTTTCACTTACCTCAGCCAAGGCAACTGAGACATACTCATATATCAGGTTACTCAGGTTTATCAAGTCTAATTTCTCTTGATAAATCAAACCTTTATCCTCACAAGGATGATTCACATGATCAACATCATGAACTGGATTATCACCATTATTCTCACTACTTGGTGATAGAAGAAAAACACTATCCCAATGTAATGCATCTTCATCAATAGAGCAACATTCATCCTGCATTACCTTTCTTTCAACTAGCCTCATTTGTGAGGGAAACTCCAGATCAACTGTATGTGAAGCTTTAAGTGCAGAAGGTGAGTAATCCTCAACAAATTCCATCCTCTGAGCACACTCCTCAAATAGTGGGTTAGAAACAACCTGGAATTGTTTCTCATAGTAATTCAGACAAAGCTCCATCTGGTCTTCACTAATGTCCTCATCAAATAACTCATTTGCAACCACAATATATATGTCTTTATCTCCATCATCATACACATCTTCAAAAGAGGAGAATTTAGAATCTGAGCTAGAGCATGAATCACCATCACTGTTGTCAACATATGAATAATCAGTATTGTACTCATCAGAAGAACCATCCCATGGATTTCCCCACAAGTCTTCAACCTCTAAGACTTTGTAATCAGCATCACTATCATTACTTTCTTCTTCCCATGTTGCATCTGACTCATATGAAGACACCTCTTCATCACTATCTTCATCACCCTGACTCGAGTAACCACTTTCAGCACTATATTCTTTCGACTGTGATTGATATGCAAATGAATCATATTCCTTACCTTGTGCAGCAACTTCAAACTCATCATTAGAGACATAACTTTCAGCTTCTTCATTTTCATAGGACTAAGACATAGAAGCAACAATTTCATGTCTAGGAACATCAGTAGCATTATATTTATAATCCATATCACAAGGATTGACTGTGGTAGCTAATTCACAACTCAAAACACCATTGCACTGCTCAATCCTTTCAGGGTCTAGAATATATCTCACTATTGTAGCATCCTAAATACATGTCTCATCAGTAGCAAAAGACTCAACAACATTCATACACATATTCTGATTTGACATCTCAGCCTGATTACAAACCACAGCAAAAGTGTTGATATACTGATTTGGGACTGCAGTATTAGCGCTACATTCTTCTTTTCTTTCATATTCATTATACCAGTAGACACTCATGGAAAAATGACCTCTGGTTAATCCATATTTCAAATTGTTTTCAATATCCATTGCAGTTACAAATGCCTTATGTAATGTCCTAGGTTCTTTATCCCTCAACAAGTAATTCATTTTCTTATCAAATGCATCATAATAGACACTTACACACAATTGGTCATTGGGTCTACAACCTTCAGGGATTTCATTCAAAACTTTTACAAATCTGATATTGAACTGAGGGACAAGTTCATCTTTCTCAATATGAATCTTTAAAAGCTTATCATAAGAATCAGATATGCTTACCTTTTCTCCAAACTGCTCCATGAAGGTTGAATCCATCTCACTCCAGGATGAAATAGAACATGCCGGCAGGAAAGAAAACCAGTCTCTAACATCACCCTCTAGAGTTTGAACAAACAATTTCATCCATAGGTCTTCATGGAAAACCTCAAAATCATTCATCACATCAGTAAAGCTTTGAACATGTTTTCTTGCTGACTGATACTAGTTCCTATTAAACTTAGGCAAGTATCCCCTGATTTTATCAGGGATCCTATTTGGGAAACCAAGTATGCCATCATAACAAAATGGCACATATCCCCTACCAATAAGACCCCTAAGCACATTCATCACTGATATACACCCTTATGTCTTTACACTTGATTCTTTGTAAATCAAAAACAGGGAATCAAAACACTTGTAAATGACTCCCACTTCTGACTTAGCTATTATGAGATACTTCACACTTGTCCTATCCCTTTAATGACACAATCATTTGATTAGGACCAGACATATACATAAAATTTTGATGGAGAATACCTGGATTACCCTGTTGAATGCTGCTGCCTTCTTCTCAGCTAAATGAAGTCCCGAAAAAACTTCACAACTCAGGTTCTTTCTAGCATAGAGTCACCACCTCTCTTCAGAGGACAAAAACTTTACTGATCTATCTCAAAACACCAATAGACTCTACACACTCCCACAACAAAGCCACACATAAATCAATCAGCAAATCTAGGTAGCACATTTGCAAATCTGAAAAGCAATTCTCAGATTGGAAAACGTATAAGACACTTCCCCAAACAGAATACAACAAGACTCTGGGATACTCTTATCAGTAAACTTATTTCATTTTCCCTAGTAGATTCACCACTTTGTTGGTTCTTTTCCTTGTAGGACCAAACTTGAATCAAATGGTTGGGCTAGAAACACAGGTTAGGCACTCAAGCTTGACAAGAAAAATAAACCAATTGATGAGGATAGAGAGAAATCCTCCTTCTTCTTTGAGCTCCACATTCACTCAGGTGGGTATTGCCTTATCTGCACATTCAAGACACTTCATGACAAACCAAAGGCCTACAGATAGATTAATGTGGAATAGCAATCAATCTCCTATAGGTATCCTGTACCCCAATGATAGAAAGTCTCATGCAATAGCCCTACTTGCATGGAATGAGAATGAAAGCTAGAGACCTATCCTAACAACAAGAAAGGGAAAGGGTGGAGCTGAAGGGAAATGATTTTAAAATGAGTTTGAAGGGACCCCTGAGATACCCTAAGTCTTTCATAGACTAGTGCCTTATCCAATGGGCCATAGAGTCAAATACAGCATTGCAAGGGACAGTTATGAAACAAGAAAACAATATACTCAATGTGTTGATGCCTGACATCAATCACACACCATGACCAAACCTCAACTTAACAACCACTTGTGCATTCAAGCATGTTATTATCCATCAAAGGATTTTAACCCTCCCCTTAGAAGAGACCTATGAATCAGACAATACATTAACCAGCATCCACTAGAAGAAAAGAATGACCTATCCTTGATATTTCAGCTCAAACATACATGAATACTAACCCTGAACCAGTTATCTCTGTGAAGACAACTCCACTTACAAACACTTAGGCAATGCAAACAAAAAAATCAAACACCCTTGATGTATGACTAATGAGTTCAGAATTCAAATGGGGATAACTTGACAATAGTAAGAGTATATTAACTTTCTCACACATAACACAAGTCTGTTACAATATGCATTGTATTCTTTGAACCATCAAGAGAAAGAGGAACACTCTATATGCAAAGAGAAGGAGAAAAATCTACAGGAAAAGGACCCTTCACTAGAACTGATGAAATTCAAAACCCTCAACAAGACAAAAATATGCCACTTATACCACCAGCTATCTTGGAATTCTCTAGGAGAATGCAACAAGCTTGGGACAGCTAGGGTTAGGGTTTCAACTACCCAACCAATTCAAATAGTCAAAAAATTTACTGTAGGGGTAGGAAATACAAGCAGCCTAGAGAAAACAAATCTCTAGCAGATCAACAATCATGAAAATCTGCGAGGTCAACATAGTACACCAGGAATGCCCTAAAAATCAGTCAAATCGGCCACTTGCAAACACACCTCAAGCACAAAATAGTCCTTCATATGGCACAAAAGGTCTCTGCAATCAAGTAACAGGCCTCTGGACCACTTGGCAACCACTAGCACCACCAAACCAATCAATATCCGCTGAAGAAACCATAAATTCTGGTACTTCCTGTCGCTGCAAACCCTTCAGCAAATTTGAATTCAAAATCCAACGGTTATTTTTCTAGCGCCAGCAGTGAATCGACGATCAAAATTTAAACCTTTATCAACTTTATATCCCCGCCGTCCGATCTCCACATTCCCGGGCTCAGTAACTTAACCTCCTACTTTAGTCACACTACCATGCGGTCAATAACCTTATCCACCATAGGAAACCAGCCTCCAATTTACCTTTGGTCACATGATTGCATGGCTCTCAACTCACCCTTGTGATCATGTGACCACGGTCTCCTAACCAAAGCCAACGGTCAGTCAAAAAACTCTGCAAAGTCCTCGGCCCCACACCAGCAAGCAACCAATAAAAAATGAGCACGTCGGCAAGACTAGCATTGTAGGCCCACCTCAGAATTTCACAACCGCTAAGCCAGGCGGTTAGTCGCATGATCGCATAACCCAAAAATGGGTTATGCAAACATGCGACAACCCGTGAACACAATGCCTCGGCCCTACCAACAACCACCACTCCTTATACCTGGGCCCACCATACGCCATGTGTCATGCCACTACTCATTGTAGCCGTCGAGTCATACCCACCTCAGGACCCACCTGCAAACCCTTGGCCACTTGGCACATCGGCACCAATCGAAACACAGCACGTCACCACCATGATCGTCACATTTCCACCTCTCACCGGCCCCCAGGGACACGTGTCAACCGATCGCATGATTGCATAGCCAAAGAATGGGTTATGCGATCATGTGATAGCCAACCAAAAGTTGACACACGACCACCACTGACAGTGGGCCCACAACGAACACACCCATCGGCACCCAATCGGACGGTGGGCGCATGATTGCATGGGGTGAGAATATTTCATGTGATCACACGCCGACCGTAGATCTTTTTATCTCTGATATCGAGCCCCACTGACAAGTCTGACAAGTCACCACCACATGGATCAATCGGACATGAGCCTTACCTTTCCGTCAACGGGCCCCAAGGACACGTGGCTAGCGGTCACATGATCACATAGCCAAAAAATTTGACATGCGATCATGTGACAACCAATCACCTTAAAGCATTTGCACACCCGGGCCCACCACCGATCGCACCTGCGCAGATAGGAAATGCTGGCAAATAGGAAACTGCTGCGAGGTCAAAAACACATAATGTTTTCGCAGAAAGAGGATCGAAAAAACACAAAGTTTCTGACATGTCAATAGAAAAGCGCACAAAAGCTGGAAGACAAAGGGTCGAAAACAACACAAATTTTTGGCAAAAGATCGAAAACATCATGGATTTTTAAAAATACTATGGGTTTTTGACACTGTGGCAAATTTTGACAATTTCCTACAGACCTTAGAAAATTGAATATCTTTCTGGGTTTGGCGAATCAGGAAATGTGATTTGGACTGAAGCAAGGCGACAATAATAAAGAGCACGAGGCAGGACATTTGACAAACACTTGCAGGGGAGAGGCCAATCTCATAAGATTTTTGCTATGACAGAAAATGGGCCTAACAAGTTTCAATATTATTATAATATAATTAATAAAATATATTATATATATCAATATATAATATTATTACAATTTACTATAATAGTATAAATATTAATCTTTAAATATATATAAAATAATATATAATAATATATTATGATATTATAATTATATTATACTATATTATATTAGTATAATATAATTTTATGACATCTTACAATATTTAAATATAATATTATAATTATGATATAATATCATAACATATTATAATATTTTAATATAATAATTGATGAGGGTAGAAATCTCGATGCGCAGAAGGACACAATCAAAAGGAACAAAAAACATTTTTTATATTATCTGATTGAAAGAAGTTTTGATTACAATGAGATTACAAACATGAACCGAAATACATTCCCTACAGGTTGTAATAGTTACAACTTACATAGAGCTATAGAAAACCACCATTTTCCAAAATCCCACTTTCTTCTCCCAAAAATTACCCTTCACCTTGAAGATGGGTTCCCAAAATAATGTGTTTTCCTATTTAGAGCCAAAAGTAAAATTTGAATTTTAACATTTTTTTGGTTGGGTGCCAAAACAGGGAATTTGAAGTACAAATTTGAGCTACATTAAAATTGGGGAAGCTCCTAAAAAATTGTCCAACTTCTAGGAGGCATAACTTTTGATTTGGGCATCTAATTGATATGTCGTTTGAAGTGTTGAAAAACTCTCTAAGAGAACTATGTCATTTAGTGCCTCAAAATTGGCTCAAAAGAAATTTTAGTAGATTTTTAGAAAATTGAAACCTTAATAAATTTTAAACACTAAATGATTTTGACCCAATTCTTTTGTCAGAGTACTTAATTTTCCATTTTGAAGCTTCCCATAATTTGTTTTCCTCATTTGCCTTCAAATTAAAAATTACCAAAAATAGTAGGGTGACCCGAAAATGTAGCAGTGAAATTTTTTAAGTTGGAATTTCTAATTTTCCCAAATGGGTATCTAGAAATGAAAAAAAATGTCAAAAGAAAACTAGCCTAGCATGAAAGAAATAATTTTGGGTGATGTATGATTTCCCTTACACCATTGGATGCTCCTTCATTAAACACCTACGGTAGTTTGAAAAGTGACCCTGTCATGTCTCAACTAGTTGAGGAAAACCCAAATGGTCAACCTCTAATTTGGATAGCCATGATGAGACTTCCTTTCCACTTCACTGGATATTACTCATACTGCTTGTTTCTAGTACTCCTTCCTATGTGGCTATCCAAAATTTCTTCAATCTCCTTCTTTGAAGGAGGTGTTGTCTGATGCTACATTGTTCCAGTACTAGTTCCTCCTCTATTCCACCTTCCTAGTATTCTATTAAATATACAATGTTGAAAATAAGAGAAATATTGATTCCATCTAGAAACTCTACCTCATATACATTCCTTTAAAATCATACTTCTTTAGAATATTACAAGGACTAAACTTATTCATCTTCAGTGTGTTTCAGGTTCCAACTAGAAATCATTCTTTCCTCAAATGCATCATAACTTCATCACTAACTTGAAATTTCATATGTCTCCTCTTCTAATCTACCTTAGCTTCAAACTTCATTTTTATCTTGTTCATGTTCTCATGCACTTCTTCATGTAGACTCTTGGTGTGTTTTGAAAAGTCTTTAGCTTCGACACCTGTCTTTCTTCCTCGGTCTCTCCACCTCAATTCTGGTCTGGTCCTTGGACTACCTCCATATACAATTTGGAATGGTGATCTATGAGTGCTCCTATTAATTGAATCATTGTAAGAAAAAATTTCCTAGGAGATCATGTCTCATCCCTTGAATTTATCTAATCCTACTAAGCATATTAGTAGGTTACCTAGACTTCTTTTCACTAATTTAGTCTACCCATCAGTTTGTGGGTGTTGGGTAGAACTGAAATGCAACTATATCTTTAATTTCTTTCACAAGGTCCTCTAAAAGTGTCCAACAAAATTGGTATCATGATCTAAATTATATTCTTTGGTAGATTGTGTAATCTTACTACCTCTCTGAAGAATAAATCAGCAATATGAACAACATTGCGGGTCTTTTGGAAAGGAATGAAATGTATCATCTTGGAAAATCTATCAACCACCATAAATATTGAATCATTCCCTCTCTATGTCCTTGGAAAACCAAGAAGAAAATCCATACTTATATCTTCCTAGGGCCCTAATGTTATAGGTAATGGTTGATAAGTTCATGTATACTGACTAGCTCCTTTAGCCATCTAGCATACTCAACAACTATGCATAAATTCTTCACATCATGTGACATTTGTGACCAATAATAATGCTCATTGATAATGGAAATGGTCTTATCTTGACTAAATTGTGCTATGACACCTTTATTGTGCTTCTCTTTAATTAAATTCTCTCTAATGGAATTCCTCAAAATGCATAGTTGGTTTCCCCTAAACAACATACCATCTTGGATCATGAAATCCAACCACCTCGTCTTGTCTAAAGTAATAGGATTATTGCTACATTTACAAGACTCTACAAAATCAGGATCCTTGGTGTACAATCTCTTGAATTCATTGAACTCAACCATTTCAATCTGTATTTCTTTCAACAAGGTTCACCTCCTACTTAAAACAACAATGGTTTTGTATTAAACCTCCCACTTTTATGCTTAAAAAAAAAACTATATAGCTTTGCAAGAGCTCTACCCACTTTAGATGCATCTGGTTCAACTTACCCTATCTATTCAAGTATTATAATGATTGATGATCACTTTACAAAAAACATTTCTTTTAGTAACAAGTAATGCCTTGATTTCTTTAATTCCTAAACTATTTCATATAATTCTTGATCATAAAAAGAGTACTTTTTCTTTTCATCATGTAACTTCTCACTAAAATGTGTTATGGGCTTACCTTCTTGGCTCAAAAAAACTCCAATGGCATTACCAATAGCATCACAATCCACCTAAAAAACCTTATTAAAATTGAGGAGGGATAAAATAGTTTTCTCTATCACCTTCTTCTTTAGCATGTCAAAAAAAAGTCTTTTTCTCATGTCATTATCTCAGGCAATGGTGCACAAATACTACTAAAATTTCCGACATGAGTAATCTATAAAAACTAGAAAAACCATGAAAATACATCACCTTTTTAGAAGTCCTTGGGGTAGGCCATTCCATAATAATCTTCAATTTTTTTGGGTCCATTTTAAGACCGTTAGGTGAGATAACAAGCTCCAAGCACTCCAACTCTCTTTTTATGAAACTACATTTCTTCAAGTTAATCAATAATTTTTCCTCTCTTAACTTCTCAAAGCCTATGAATGTTTATTAAATGATCAACTAGATTCTTACTAAAAATAAAAATATCATCTAAATACACAATAACAAACTTGCCTAAAAATTATTTCAGTACCTCATTCATGAGCCACATGAATGTGATTGGTGCAATGGTTAGCCCAAAAGGTGTGACTAGCCACTCATACAAGCCTTCATTGGTCTTGAATGTGGTCTTCCATTCATCACCCTCCTTGATCTAAATTTTGTGATATCCACTCTTGAGATCTATCTTCATCAAATATTGAGCTCCACTCAAGAAGTCCTTAAGGTCATCCATCCTAGACAAGGGAAATCTATATTTGATTATTATCTTGTTCATTTCCCTTGATATTGTGCACATCCTCTACTCCTCATCCTTCTTTATTTCTAGTAATGAAATTACCTCACATGAACTCAAGTTCTCTCAGATTCATCATTTTCTCAACAATTCTTGAACTTGTTTGTTCAACTCATTCTTGACAAGAGTCATCCTATGAGTTACCTTATTTGGAAAACTAGCTCTAGGGATTAATTCAATCTAATGACTAATGTTTAACATTAATAGTGGAAATCCCTTAGGTACATTACCTAATACAATGTCGTGAAACTTATTCAATAGAAATATAACTTTTGCTAGCACTTCCCTACTATATTCTTTATCTAATCTAGGAATTAAAGCATAACACATGCATTCATGTTTCATGCCTTCCAAAAAATTTATTCCATAAAAAAAAAAACCCTATCACTACTACATACCTTTTCTTATTCCTTCGTTAAGGGTTTCATCTTGTGGTGAGCTCCATCATTTTTCAAGGAATAAGTGTCTATACACTACCATCATGTATAGCACACTTATCAAACTGCCATGGCCTCCCTAACAACATATGATATGTATCCATGGGAATGATATCATAGAGTACCTCTTCATGGTAACTACCAATCCTAAACTTCACCAAGCATTATTCAATGACAAAAACTTTGTGGTTATTCATATGATATGAATGTGGGTGTCTCTCCCTCTTCAAATTTATTTTGGTGACCATCTCTTCCAACACCATATTATCAATGCTTCCACTATCAATATAATTATCACATCACAACACTTATCCTCACACTTTCATAAAGTGTGAAATAGGCTCTTCCACTACTATGATTCATTTTCTTCATTTAACAACAGGTTTCTCCTAACAATAAGGGTTCTCCCCTCTTGACATCATTAGAATGCTCTAACTGATATTCTTTGTCTACATGTGCAACTCATGCATGTCTTGTAGTTATCCTATCTATCTTTACTTAGTGTTGTAGAAATTTATAGGATTGATTTCCTTCCTCACCACACTAGTAACAAGTTCCTCCAAAGCCACCTCTCGTAGATCGTTATCTTCCTCTTCCTCTTCCTCTTTTTTCTCCATTTCTTTTTATCATGAGGGTGATTTAAACTATCATTCTTTTGATTTTGATTGATACCCACATCTTCATTTTTCCTCTATTCCTTATTTAAATTCCTAAAGAATATTCCACCACCTCTTCCTTCTTGACTTTTCCCTCTTTACTTGCCTTCAAATATCTTATTTAGCTTCTCTTACACCTTTAAATACAATTGATGTGTCTTCAATATTGATCATACTGACCAAGCTCGACTCCTCTTAAATACTTGGTCTTAACCCATTAAGGTAATAGGTTGATTTTTCCTTTTTTCCTATATATGGCCTATCCTAATAGTAATTTTATAAAAATACTTTGTATACTCCTTAATATACTTTCTCCCTTGCCTCAATCCTTATAGTTTCTATTGAAAATCTAACTCCTAGTCCAATGGAAGGAATTGTTTCTTTAGCTTCTCAACCATCCAATCCCACCTGGTGATATTTCTCTTTCCTCTCCTATTTATTTCTATCTAGACCTCCTCCCACTATATATTGGTGTGACCCTTCAAATTTGTCTTTTCAAACTTGACCTGATCTGGATCCTCTATCTCATACTCAAAATATGCCTTCATCTCATTTATCCAATCAATAAGATCTTCTGCATTCATATTTTTAGAGTAATAGGAAATCTCAATCCTGGGTACTTTTCGATCTTTGAGATGGCCCTTAATAGTCAAACTTTATTTTGATCTTTAGCTTCTTCTCTTTCATCTTTAGGTGGATCTTCAATCTCTTCTTCATCTTTACTTTCTTCTCTTCTACCTGAGTGAACCCTCTTCTCAGCTCCTCTTGCAATGCATTGATTTATCTCTAGAGGGCTCTAAAACCCTCATTTCCCAAAGAATTCCTTTTTATAGCATTTCTACCACCATGCATATTGTGTATCACTCTTGGAGGCATATTGATCTCAAGCCCACAACAACAAGTCTTGGTACAAACTACCTTTAATCGGTGATCTATCCGCACACTAAATAATGACCTAGTTTGATACCACTTGATGAGGGTAGAAAACATGAGACACTAAAGGACACAATCAAAAGGAACAAAAATTCCTTTTTCTATTCTTTGATTGAAAGAATTATTAATTAAAATAAGATTACGAACATGAAAAAAACTACATTCCCTAGAAGTTGTAATACTTACATCTTACTTAGAGTTTCTGAAATCTGCCCTTTTCCACAATCCCACTTTATTCTCCCAAAAGCTTCCCTTCACCTTGAAGATAGGTTCCCAAAATAACCTTGTTTCCAATTTAGAGCCAAAATTGAAATTTAATATTTTATATTTTGGCGGTTGGGCACCAAAATTTGAAATTTGAAATTCAAATTTGATCTAGATTCAATAATGGGGAAATTCCCTAAAAAATGTCCAATTTCTAGGAGACATAACTTTTGATATGGGCATCTAATAGACATGTCATTTGAAGAGCCAGAAAACTCTCTGAGTGAACTATGTCCTTTAGTGCCTCAAACTTGACTTGGAAGATATTTTAGCAATTTTTTTAAAAACTAAAACCTTAAAAAATTTTAAAAGGTGAATGATTTTGACTTGAATATTTCACTAAAGTGCTTAATTTTCCATTTTGAATCTTCCCATAAATTTTTATCCCCATCACCTTCAAATTAAAAATTTCTAAAAATAGTACGGTTGACCCAAAAATGCAAGAATGAAATTCTAAGAGTTGGAATTTCTAATTTTCCCAAATTGTTATCTAGAAATGCAAAAAATTAAAAATAAAACTAGGAGCAAGGAGATATTTTTGGGTGATTTAGGAATCGCCCTGACACCATTGGATGTTGCTACATCAATATTGTCGTAGATAGCTAAATTTGATTAATATAATTTTAATTAAATTTAGTCCTCTTAGTCACATTATTGATTAGAAAATCATGCATTACTTAATGGATTAATGTCATCCCAGCACCCCTTCCTCTTCCACCCCCACCTGATATATGGAAGTATGTATTTGTAGGGAAGAGGAATGAGGAGGTGTCCACCCTCCCTGCAGGGAGAGCAGAGATAGGACTTGTGAAGAGGCAAGACTTTGATCATGAGGAAGGAGAGATTGACACCTCTGGCAAGGCTCCATAGAAAGGTAACACAGAAGGGTCCTTTGTATTTGTAGCTGATTACTCCAAAGGTAACAAATGGGAGGAGCACTCTATGAAAATATGCTCTATAGAAGTGGGTGTAGGGATCATTAAGAAGAAGAAAAGGGGAAGACTTCCCCTAACTAGTGGGAATCCTAAACTTTCTAAAACCCCTAGAATGGATAACCTAAATGCTTTAAAGGATTTAGGAAACCCATGGAAAGAGACTAATAAATAGTTACTATGTTAATAAACTATTCATCTTGGAATGTTAGAGGAATGGAAGCCTCTAACAGGAAATATGTGATCAAGAGACTTCTTAACTCACATAAAGAGTTAGATATTCTCATGCTTCAAGAGGTCAAAGCAACAAGATTTGATCTAGATATTGCCCTTAAATGCATCTAGAAAGATGCAACTTCTTTTTCTACTAAGCACCCTAGAGGTAAGGGAGGGACCTCTATTCTGGTTAGCCCCACATGGAAAAATGTTGTCTTAAAGTGGGGTATCTCACCCTGTAACAGAGCAGTTTGGATTAGATTGAGGGTCAATGATATAGAATTTGGGATATTCTATGTGTATGCCCCCAATGATCATAGTGGTAGAATTGAGTTGTGGAGGTGGTTAGCAGATTTAGAGTCCATCCCTTGGATTATAGCAGGGGACTTAAAAATGGTGGAGAGGGCCCAAGATAAGTTGGGTGGACTTAGGTTTGAGTGGAAAGGAAATGAACCACTCTAATAGAGAAGATTGATTAACAAACTAAACTTGTTTGATCCCTTAGCAGGCATTAAAAGTGAATCTAAAGGTATCTAGTATGCTTGGTCAAATTTTCAGAGAGAAGAAAGAAGGATATACTCTAGAATGGATAGGTTTTACCTTAATAAACTCTGGTTTAGCTGCCAGACTCCTCCTGACAACAATTCTATGAAAGTCTTACCCTTCACCCTATCTAATCACCACCCCATTTTTGCTTCCATCCAGCTCATTGGGAGCCAAGTATCTAATGCTCTCCCTAAACAAGGCTTTTCTCTTAATACTTCTCTCTTAGGGGATGAAGATGTTCAGGCAATGGTAAAGATCATTGCTTGGTATAATGAGAGTATTGCACAACATGCTTCAATCATTGAAAGATGGACACAAACCATAAATTATTGGCAAAGTATGCTTAAAACCATTGGTATTAAGAAGGCTAAGGACTCTAGATTCTTAGAGTATAAACTTGTGGAGTCTTCGCAAGAGGCAGAAGCCTAGATTCAAGTCAATCCTTCCTCTCATGAACTGCTAGAAAATGTTATAGCTTGTAGAGACTCCTTCAGGAGGATTCAAATGATCAGGACCAAAGAGGCTAGGATTAGAGCTAGAATCAAATGGATTAATTTTGGGGATAGATGCTCTAAGTTTTTCTTTCAAACCCTTAAGAAAAAAGAGGCAAGGGATAAGATTACAAGTATCAGATTCCATGATTCTATTGTATCCTCTCAGTAGGAGATTGTCAATGTCTTCTCTACTTTTTATAAAGACCTGTTCACCTCAGAAGATACTGACCCCTCCATGGAGGAAGCCAGGGCCACAATCAGAACCCTTTTCCCTAAGAAGATAGAAGAAGATGAGGCAAATATTTTGAACAAAGAACTATCTATGGATGAAAACAATAACTCCATCAATAGGATGGCTACTAACAAATTTCTTGGTCCCTATGGGCTACCAATTGAATTCTACAAGGCCAATATAGACTGGATTGGACCTAAAATTATCCATGTATACAATGAAGCTATTGGAGTAGGCACTCTTGGCCCAACATTGAATGCTGGCCTCATTAAAATTATACCTAAAGAGGGTGGTAGGATCCTAATAAAAAATTGGAGACCTATTACCCTTCTAAATGTAGTATATAAGATTCTAGCCAAAACTCTGGCTGTGAGAATTGAGAGTCTCCTCCCCTTAGTGATTAGTAGCACCCAAACAGGATTTTTCAATGGGAGATACATCCTTGAGAATCTTATTACATGTTGGGAGGCTATGGACTGGGCAAAAGTATTAGGGCAGAATTCTGCCATGCTCCTCATTGACTACGAGAAGGCTTATGATAGGATTGAATGGAGATTTATCATGATGATGTTGGAAGCCTTAGGGTTCCCTCCCTACTTGTGTAGGATGGTATCAATACTCCTCTATGGTGCCATGGTTGCAGTTGAAGTCAATGGAGTCAGATCTGAGTTCTTTAGCCTCTCTAGATCTATTAGTCAAGGATGCCCCCTTGCTCCCTCCCTCTTTGTTATTGTTGGAGACTCTCTCCACTACCTCCTTAGAGATGACTCCCTCTCCCCAAGGGTGAAAGGTATACTTCTCCCCAATAATCAAGATGTCTCCAATGTCCAATTTTTTGATGACACTTCTATTCTTCTTCTCCTTGAAGAAGCTAATATAAGACTTTTTATGAACAAACTAGACCTTTTATACAAAGCCTCTAGCAACAAGGTCTCACTATCTAAATCTATTATGCTGGGATGGGAGAAGAATCCTCCTGAATGGTGGGTTAACTTTGATTTTTCTTGGGGAGGACCTGACCATATGGTCAGATATTTGGGGATCCCTTTTTCCATCTCCCCTAATATCAAATAGATGTGGGATTGGATATTTGAAAGGACTAACAGAAAGCTCATTAAATGGGACAGTAACCTCCTTTCCTTCCCTGAAATATTTTAGGTATGCCAGAAGATACTCTCCTCTTATCTAGTATACTTCTCTTCTATGTGTATTTTTAGTCAACAATAGTTCAAATCTATTCAAAAAGCTATCAGAGACTTTCTTTGGTGAGATGGAAAAGGAAATAAGAGGTTTCACAATGTCTTTTAGGACTGGTGTTCAAGAGATAGGTCTTGGGGAGGGATAGGACTCAAGGACCTAAGATCTCAAGGTATATCATTATTAGTTAAGTGGATAGCTAAAGCAGGTGAAGGTGATGAGCCTTGGAAAGTGCTGGAGAGAAATAATCTTCAATTGGCACATTTTAGCAGACTTTGCTTTACTAACATCCTCAATGCTGATGCTAATGTGGTTGTTTAAGGATCAATTGTATTCAAAAGTATTTGGAAGGCATGGAAATATGTTAAGAGGTTCATAAACAATAAGGGGCCGGTTGAGAATAGTGGGAATATCTGTAAACTCAAATCCATCTAGTGGAACCTTAGACATGGAGATTAACCACTAGCACAACTGCAGGGTTGTTCACCAAGGAAGTGGGATGGTATAGGTGTTGCTAATTTTGGTGATATTATCCAACAGGGTAAGCTTCCCCCCTGGGAGTGGTTTGAATCCCAATTCAATATACCCAGAACCCAATGGAGAACCTACTCCTTCCTTAATGATGCCTTTGCTTCTTTAGGTCCCGTTAAAGGCTGTTGCTCTAAATCTTGCTGTAAATTCCAATTGTTTTAGCATGTTACCATAATTTTCCTATTCTACACAAATTTTGCTAAAAATCCATTCCAGGGTCTCTGTTTTTACCCTGCCAAGCATCCCTAAAAATTTCATGGCTTCATTGCAAGCCCTCTGGCCTTTCCAATCCTTTTAACTCTCTGGTCTAGAGGTAAAAAAAATCATAAAACTAGCTGTTGCAGGCAGAAAGCCCTAAAAATCTCTTTGGCATGTTATATTCTTTCATTACCTTTTTGGCCACTAAAGTCTAAAAAGGTCCACGTGCTTTAATAATTTCGTAAGTCTCTAGTGCTTAGTGCTTTATTTTTTCCTAAGTCCCAGTGCTTGATCTTTTCTAATGTTTTCGGCCTTTATGTCTCCTGGGCCCGACCCTCTCACATCTTTTCGATCCAATGGATAGTGTATGATTTCATGCATTTTGTCAGAGCCATGAGATTATGCACCGACTATTGATTATCTTTTGTGATGTAACTCTTCAAACAGGTGGGTCCACTGCCAAGTGTGCGTAGGTGGCATATTCTGATTGGTCCACATGCTAATGAGTCATCTCTTATCAGTGGGACCAGGCCCTTTTGGAAATCAGAGGCTTTGACATCTGCAGAGGATCGATGGCTAGTCTATGTTCACAAGGGTTTGTGTCAGAGCATGAGATTATGTGATGACCATTGATCTTGCTTTATCTCTGGGCTTTGTTAGGTGGGTCCTTTCCTGGTGACATCCTCATTCTCTATTGGCTCCCAGGTGCCTATGACAATATGTTAGTGGGACTGTGTCAGAAGGTCTACAGATGTGTCACAAAGGCTAAGATCTACGGTGGTCATATGATCTCATAGAATCTTATGACCCTATGAGATCATGTGACAACCGTCCGATAAGAATCTTTGGGTCATGGGTCCGATGTGCTACTTGGTGCTGATGTGCTCACATATGATTGGTCCACATAGTGATGACTGGGTTTGCAGTGGGTCTGTTGTCAGAGGGGTCCTGACTTAATAAGATATATGGTGGGTGCATGATCAGAAGGAATATTTGGGGGCCGTGAGATCATGTGCCTGCCGTTAGATTGGAATCTTAGTTGCAGTAGGTCTATGGTTGTCAGAGATGTTTATTTGCTCACTTCTGATTGGTTGTTGACTTGCATGAGATCAGCAATTTTGTTTTAATTTTAGACCTGCTAGCTGTTAGCATTTAAATTCAAAATTCCTGCGAAAGTTTTGCTAAGGTTTTGCTCTTTTTGGCCATGCACAACGTCAGTTAGCTTAGGAATTAAATTCCCAAGATGGTTATGGTTGAGAGGAGGATAGAGGTGACTATTGGCCAGCATTGCAGGGTACTGTGCCATGTTTTCATGCCAGGAGATGCTAGAAAGAGTTGGTGCCAACTTTCAAATGGTACTGTTCCTAGGGAAGTAAGATCAGATTGTGAGCCTTTATGGCTTACTGGAGTTATAGGTGGGTAGATGAGTCAAGGTTGCTTGTCTGCAGGTTGATTTTAGTACAGGGATGGGCATGCAAAGATGAATATCTGATCAATTGAGATATTTGTAGAAGTAACATTTATGATTAGACTTGATTGATTTAGGGTTTGTAAATCTATAGCCCTAGTTAGGTTTCACTCCCGCTTGTTTAGAGATGTATATATATTTTTTTGGGAGCTTTTGAGCTCAGAGTTGGACAATTGTAAAAGAATTTCACTTTTCTTAAGGGTCATCTATGGTATCATTTCTACCCTCTAGCTTATACAGTTGTAAATCTTTCATTGATAATTCAAATATTGCAGAGGTATTTTGTGACAATTCTTCATGTCCATATGCTTCCTTGTCTGAATCATCTCTTAATGAATTGAAGTCTATGCATGTTTTCAATGACAACTTAGGGTTCTTGATCCCTCTTACTTTCTATAATTGTGTGTGTTATTGTGTTTGATTTGATTTAGATGTTTTTGTGGGTATACTTCAGCCTCCTAACAGTCTTGTCTCAATCCTACACCAAGTTGCAGAAGTGAATGTCTGCTTGCAGGTCATAGGTTGTGTTTTATGTTTAGGCCCTCCTATGAAACACTTATGCAAGCCTATTTAGTAAGTTTTTACCTACTAGACCTAAGCCTTTCATTGATTCTATCCCTCTATGCTGCAATTCATACCCTAATTTTTGTGTATCACCTAGTAGGTAGTTTGCTTTCAAGCATTTTTAATTTCAAGCACTCCTTCTATCCCTTTTCCTCTCAAGTTTTACTTTCATGTCAAGAAGCAAATTAGGGTGATTATCCAAGAGGAACAAGCCTAAAACTTGGAGGTTTCATCTTAGTTAGCATAGGTCCCACAACCTAGAGATGATTCCCATGTTATACTAGGTTATCAAGACTACGAGAGCTTGAAACAAGTTTGCAAACTTAGTGTATAACAATTTTGGCACGCTCAGTGGGACCAAAGTTCAGATTCATGTTCAAGGTATGCTATCCATGATACATTGATAGCATGCTACAGACCTAGAAGAGGCCATTTGTTTTCATATCTAGTGACTCTAGAAAGTCTACTAGTTTCAAACATCAAGTGCTGGTATGTTTCAAATCTTTCATATTCAAATTCTAGCTAATTGCATGAGTAGACATGTCAAGTTATTATGGATAGTCAGTTTACTCACCATCCTATTATGAGAATAATGTTCAATGGGATAGTTATCATCCTTATCAAAGCCACCCAAAGCCTCCTTTTACCCCAAGCTTCCATACAATACAAGGCTGTCAATATATCCAACATGCCCCAAATGATTTTGCCCTTGTGCAAGAATATGAAAGAGCCCTCAGCCAAGAAGGATCATGGGCACAAATGGCACAAAAAATGTTGCAAATCCAACTCCCCTATCATGCTTACCACCCACCCACCCCTTCTCAGCCTAATTAGCAACAGACTCAGAGCTCAGACTTCATAAAAGAGCAAGAAAAGACCAAGAATCTATTGCTTGATTTGATTAAGAAAGTGTCTGAGATCAAGGAGCAGCAAGAAATGGAAGCTCAGAGTTATGAGCAAGGGTTCATCCCTTACCAAGCGGCAGAGACTCTGGTTGATGAACAAAAAATAAAAAATATCCAAGAAGATATCAGACACCGAGCTGACATTGAGACAACAAGGTTGAGATCACAAATTGCTCAACAAGAGGCTCCTAGACCTAAAATTCCAAGCTAGAGGACCCATTTACATCAAGATCCTACACATGAAGAGCATACAAAGCGCTCATTTCCAAGTTTTAGGAGTACCCTAAAAAAATCTGAGCCTATTTTGGAGCGGTTGCAACCATATGTGGTCTGTAATAGTCTAAAGACTATATTGAGACAAAGCCGGCTGCAAGGGACCAACACCAAGATGATAGGGCTTTTAGTTTTCCAAGCTTCAAGATGGGTATGCCTTCTATGCCTCCCTCTAAGCCCCCTCAATTTCATATCCCAAGTTTTAAGGCAAAAAATTCCTTCCAAGAGCCTATACTTGAGATGCAGCCTACCACTTTGCAAGAGCAACCTCTTCAAGAAAAATTTTTATCCCAAGACGCTCCTCTGGTCTCTCAGGATGATGAAGTGTTGTGGATATCCCAATGGACTCTACCTCCTGGCTGTTAGATGCTAGATCTTTTCAAAGATACTAGTTTAGTGTTTGAGCAAGGACCTATGGTAATTAAGCTTTCATTTGAAGAGGAGGAGAGAAAATCTAAGGTATCAGTGCAAAGTGATGACTATGGTGAGGAGGTGGAGTTTGATGCCCAGCCTGAACTCTTGGTTGATTTGTTGAATGAGCTTCCCCTCTTTATTGATGATGAAGAGGAGACCATGCCATTACCTATGGCTAAAGATCAATTAGAACAAAAGGTTCACCATCAACAGGAGGTTGATATAGAAGAGGATGTTGTGCTTTTATTAGATGAGCTGCCTAGTTTTGTTGAGTAGAATGATAAAGCTATGGAAGAGTTTTTCCAAGAAAAGAACATAGACAAAAGCCTTGAAGAATATGATTTTTCCAATATCATAAAGGTCTTTTGTAACAAATTGAATAATGAATCCCTATTCCTTGGAGTGGAGGTTCAAAGTTATGTGCCTATAGAAGGAGGCCTAGTTTTGGATTGCTCTCTTTCTGAGAGACTGCTACATGAGCAAGAGTTGGAGCTAGTTCTAGAACTTCAGGGTATTGACAACTTTAATCAGCTCTTGGATTGTTTAAAAGTTGAGGAGGATGACAGTCCCCTGTCCATAGATGATGAGTTGACATGGCTACCCATGGTGGAGGGAAACCATGAAGATAAAGAAGAAGCCATCAAGGAAAGTCCTGCCTTTAGACTTTCAAGAGGCTGCCCCATCAGATACTTGGCACAGAAGGAGTTTACCGAGACCCCTCCATATGATCAATTAGAGGAAGGTAAACTTGATCCTATTTTTGCAGAGGTAGTTAATAATTATTTGAAAAAATTTTGTGTGCCTCATATCTTTGTAGTTATCCTCATATGTCTAATATGAAATATCCTAATAAGGAAAGGTAGCTATTTTTCACAACCAGTGAATGGTTTTGTTTGACTAGGTTTCTGTAACTGGTTAGTTTAGGATAGGTTAGGTTTTCCTACTTTTTGTCCCTATTTTCTAGCTTATTTTCCTACTTTCCAAGAAGTGCCTATGCACAAGGTTGTCTTTCTAGTTTTCAGTTTTGTCTCTCTGTCAAGTTTTGTGTTCCTGAAAATGACCCCATGCCCAATGGATTGCTTTAAGGCCACTGATCAATGTCTAGCAGGCTGACATCCAGTAGAAATCACCAAAATGTTACCACAATTTTCCTATTCTATACAAATTTGGCTAAAAATCCATTCCAAGGTCTTTGTTTTTACCCTGCCAAGCATCCCTAAAAATTTCATGGCTTCATTGCAAGCCCTTTGGCCTCTGCAATCCTTTTAACTCTCTGGTCTGTAGTTAAAAAATTCATAAAATTAACCGTTGTAGGCAGAAAGCCCTAAAAATCTCTTTGGCTTGTTATATTCTTTCATTACCTTTTCGGCCACTAAAGTCTCAAAAGGTCCATGTGCTTTAATAATTCCCTAAGTCTCTAGTGCTTAGTGCTTTATTTTTTCCTAATTCCTAGCGCTTAATCTTTTCTAATGTTTCCGGCCTTTATGCCTCCTCGACTCGGCCCTCTCACACCTTTTCGATCCAACAGCTAGCGTATGATCTCATGCATTCTATCAGAGCCATGAGATTATGCACTGAACATTGATTATCTTTTGTGATGTAACTCTTCAAATACGTGGGTCCACTGCGAGGTGTGCACAGGTGGCGTATTCTATTTGGTCCACATGCTAATGAGTAATCTCTTGTCAATGGGACCAGGTCCTTTCGGTAGTCAGAGGCTCTAACATCTGTAGAGGATCAACAACTGGTGTATGTTCACAAGGGTTTGTGTCAGAGCATGTGATCATGCGATGGCCATTGATCTTGATTTATCTCTAGGCTCTGTCAGGTGGGTCCTTTCCTAGTGACGTGCTCATTCTCTATTGGCTCCCAGGCGATAGTGAGGATGTGTCAGTGGGACCATGTTAGAAGGTCTGCAGATGTGTTACAAAGGCTAAGATCTATGGTGGTCATATGATCTCATAGAATCTTCCGACCCTATGAGATCATGCAACAACCATCTGATAAGAATCTTTGGGTCGTGGGTCTGATGTGCTACATGGTGCTGATGTGCTTGCATTTGATTGGTCCATGTAGTGATGACTGGGTTTTTGGTGGGTCCATTGTCAGAGGGGTCTTGGCTTAATAAGATCTATGGTGGGCACATGATCAGAAGGAATATTCAAGGGCCATGAGATCATGCACCCACTGTTAGATTGGAATCTTAGTTGCAGTGGGTTCGTGGTTGTCAGAGATGCTGATTTGCTCACTTCCAATTGGTTTTTGACTTCCGCGATGGTTTTGACTTGTCAGAGGGGTATTTTAAATTATCTTCTTAGTGTATCATGGCCATTCATCTACCGAGAAATGCATGAGATCAGCGGTTGTGTTTTAATTTCAGACCTGCTAGCCGTTAGCATTTAAATTCAAAATTCCTACGAAAGTTTTGCTAAGGTTTTTCTCTTTTCGGCCATGCATGACATCGATTAGCTTAGGAATTAAATTCTCAAGATGGTTATGGTTGAGAGGAGGATAGAGGTGACTGTTGGCTGGTGTTGCAGGGTACTGTGCCACATTTTCATGCTTAGAGATGCTAGAAAGAGTTGGCACCAGCTTTCAAATGGTACTGTTCCCAGGGAAGTAAGATTAGATTGTGAGCCTTCATGGCTTAGTGGAGTTGTAGGTGGGTAGATGAGTGAAGGTTGCTTGTCCATAGGTTGATTTCACTATAGGGATGGGCACACAGAGATGAATACCCTGATCGGTTGAGATATCTGCAGAAGTAACATTTATGATCAGACTTGATTGATTTAGGGTTTTTAAATCTGTAGCCCTAGTTAGGTTTTGCTCCCGCTTGTTTAGAGGAGATGTATATATTGTTTTTTGGGAGCTTTTGAGCTCAAATTTGGACAATTGTAAAAGAATTTCACTTTTCTTAAGGGTCATCTGTGGTATCATTTTCTACCCTTTGGCTTATATAGTTGTAAATCTTTCATTGATAATTCAAATATTGTAGAGGTATTTTGTGACAATTCTTCATGTCCCTATGCTTCCTTGTCTAAATCATCTCTTAATGAATTGAAGTCTATGCATGTTTTCAATAAAAACTTAGGGTTCTTGATCCCTCTTACTTTCTGTAATTATGTGTGTTATTGTGTTTGATCTAATTTAGATGTTTTTGTGGGTATACTTCAACCCCCTAATAGTCTTGTCTCAATCCTACATTGAGTTGCAGAAGTGAATGTCTTCTTGCAGGTCATAGGTTGTGTCTTATGTTTAGGCCCTCCTATGAAAAATTTATGCAAGCCTATTTAGCAAGTTGTGACCTACTAGACCTAAGCCTTTCATTGATTATATCCCTCTATGTTGTAATTCATACCCTAATTTCAGTGTATCACCTAGTAGGTAGTTTTCTTTCAAGCATTTTTACTTTCAAGCACTCCTTCTATCCCTTTTCCCCTCAAGTTTTACTTTCATGTCAAGAAGAAAATTAGGGTGATTATCCAAGAGGAACCAGCCTAGAACTTGGAGGTCTCATCTCAGTTAGCATAGGTCCCACAACTTGGAGATGATTCCCATGTTATACTAGGTTATCAAGACTACGAGAGCTTGAAACAAGGGTGCAAACTTAGTGTATAACATGGCCTAACAAAACCTCCCTCCACCTTGATAAGCCCAAATACTTTTATCATCTGTTGACTGATAATTGCCACATATTTTCCCATGTAAACCATAAATGGGGCCTTGAGATCCAGGACTCTGAGTGGATGAAATATTTTAGACTGCTATGGACCAGACCAGTAGAACCTAAGGTATCTTTCTTTTTGTGGAAACCATTCCTTCACAAGTTGTCCTTTAAGAAACCCAGGCGAGAACTAAATATCTGTTCTATGTGTAAACAACCTGAATCTGTCACCCATGTTTTCTTTGAATGCTTGTTTGCCTCTAAAATTTGGAACATGTTTGGATTATCCTATAAAGCCTAGTTTAATGCATTGAATATAATCTCTGGTACTATTAACTATAGTAAATTCTGTAACACATTCTAGTCTTTGCTTTCTTTTTTAATTTTATGGAACATCTGGAAGCCTTGAAATAATGATGTACTTGTAGGTAAGAATAGGAACCTTACTGAGTCTCGCAAGACACTCATATTTTTTGACATTGCCATGAAGGTCACGGTGGTCATAAAGATGAAGGAGAGCAAGTTCTTGTAGGTACTGAGAGAAGGGAAAGTTACCATAGAAAAATCAAAGATTGCACATGGATATACAACAATGAATGACAAAGATGAGTTTGAGATCACCCTTACTAAGTTCATTCAACAACTGAAACAAGCAAATCAGAAAAGAGAGATGAGAACCACATGTGTTAGAGACTTCAGATTCATTGGATACAATTCAGTTTCCTTGGATTCTAATGATGAAGAGGAAGAAGAAGAAGATGACCCCTCCTGAACTTCTCTTGTAGTTCCCTTGCTTTAGTAGAATATATAATCAAGACAATATTGTAATAGTAGTAGCATGTAAATCTCAGTAGTACTAAGGAATTTTTTGTAATACTCTAGAACTTAGCTCCGTTATGTTTTGTACCTAACAATTTATAAATTATATGCAATAGAAAAAATAAATTATACATATCATTTTCAATATGAAATTTATTAATTGCTAAGTTTTAAGTTAATCTAACAATTTAATAAACATAAACCAATCAAATTATGAGATTGACACTGAATTTTTTCTTTTAAATTAGAAAATATTTTTTTATGATTATTGTTTTTGATTAAGTAAAATAGGTTTTACAGGGATCATGAAACCCACAACAGCTTAAAGTTTAAAGTAATCAAGAGTACCAAGCAAGGAAAATAAAATAGAGTAGCTAGGATAGGCCAACACAGGGCAAACAAGAAAAAATAGAGAAAGTAAAACTAAGCCAAAGGACAGAGCACCTAGACCAGTTAAGCCAAGCTTTTGAGCATGTCATCCACATTACTTTCAAGGGCCTCCATCAGTTGAAAAATGTCTTTGGCATTCTGCACTTGGGCTTGTGGGTCTATCTTCTCCCTATTCTTCCTTGTTCAAGCCCTAGTTCTTTTACTTGGTCCTTCGATTAGCTCCTTGTCCTCCTTCAAAGTCCTCTACTCAGATTTGGGATCCATTTTTTCTTCCATATTTTTAATCAACATCTTCAGCTTCTTGTTGGAAGTTTTAAGGATGTCAAATTTTTGCTTTTCCACTCCCTTGAGC
>BSBK01010281.1:0-91432 GCA_027943335.1 Chamaecyparis obtusa
TTGTTTAAGTTTTTTCATTTCTTATAAAATATAACTATTAACTTATTAATTTATACCATATTTATGCCATAGTTATTAACTTATTAACTTATATCATATTAACTTATTAAATATGATATTAAATAAGTAAACATAGTGACTTACAAGATAAGTTACTATTAGTAAACATAGTAACTTATAAATTACCATGTAAACATAACTATGATATAAATTAAATTAGTAAGCATAGTTACTTACATTTTAATAGTTAATAAGTATTTATTATGTTTACTTAATAAACAAACATAATAAATTATTACATATTAAATAAGTTATTAACCCTAATATTAACTTATAAGTTAATAACTAGTTTATATCATATTAACTCAAACACTATTATATTAAAGTAAGATTAAATAGAAATATTTATATTCTAAATTTAAGACTATTAGTCATTTTTATCTATAAATTTATAATTATATTAATAAAAATATATAGATAATATATATTTTTATTATAATATTATATATTATAATAAAATTATTATTAAAATAAATAAAATATCAATACAATTTAAACATATAAATATTATTTAAAAAATTAAATCTATAATTTAATATTATAATTAGATTTATCATTTTGGTAATATATTAAAAATTCTTAAATATGTAATATTAAGAACAATTATATTTGTTTAAAAACTTATATTATCCATGTATATCTATATACGTATTTTTAAAAATAAATAATAATTAAAATTTTCATATTATACATATAATTATAAAATAAATAAAAACTTCAAATTAAAAAATTAATATATAACGATTATTAACATTTTGTAAATATATGATAAACTTTTAATATATTTATTTATTATATAGTAAATTAAAAATTAAAAAGATGAAAGTAAATTATTTTAAAAAGTTCAAAATAACAGTAACCTGAAAAAAAGGTTCAGCATTAAATTTCACCATCAACCGTATGGGAGTGAGTATGTGATGCATCCAACCGTTATATGCGCAGTCACTAGATAAGCATTACGCGCAAGCTTTCTTAATGTAGCATTAATGCATGCAACACAACAACATTAATTAAAACAATCTATCAACATTATTACCATTAAAAAAGAATCCACAAACAAACTTAGCAGCGAGAAATTTACCCAAGGCGTCGCCTCCCACCGTGTAATCTGTGGCCTCTACACAATGATAAAATGCACATAAAACCAACACCAGAGCCGCCATTGCTGCCATCCGAAGTGCCATTCTTGCAAAGCTTACCAATCTCGCATATATTTGTATAATTCAATGCCTCGTTTCTTGTTTCTCTTTTATGCTGTAGAAACTGTAAAGAAGAGGTGTGCGTAGAATGGAGGAGAGGAGAGGTATTTATGAAGATGAATTTGGAGTGCTTTTTCTTTTTTAAAAATACACCCTTTGCATGCAACTTCATAATAAAAGATAAATCTGTGCTTTTTCTAAGTACGACGGACTTATTATGTTTGAATATAATTAGAAGTCAGAATATTGTTTTTAGTTTTTAATTAGTATTTTTAAATAAGGATGGAAATTTTCTAACTGAAAATATATCGAAAAAAAAAGTTGATCATTGATCTCATTGGTCAAAAATAGGTGTGACGACATGCTATTTTTAAGGAAGCGGAAAGTGGGGTAGTGAACTATTTGTTTAGAGCGAAGTTATAAACATCTCTGTATATAACTCCAGTATGAACCTTAATATGTTGCCCATGAATCCGTTTAACAAAAGCTAGTTGTTTATACTGTAGTAATGTTATATTATATTATTTTTTATATTTTATATTTATTATTAATGGTTATTTTTTATCTCTCAGTTGTTAATTTTTAGTTTTATTTTTCATATTTTTAAGCCGAAGGCGTTTCCTTATTTGAGAGTGAGGAGCTAAAATTTACATCCAAGGGTGGGAAATCATGCACAAAGAATGACGACCATTCAAATGTTTTAAAGCGTAGATTAATTCTTACTTTTTTGCCATTTTGAGCACATTGGAAAAGGTCGGTTAAAGCATTGCAGGAGTACACAAGATGATTGGACACTTGACTGTTCAACTTGTAACTGAGTTGAAAACTTGTATTAAAACTGAAAGAAACCTACGTCAGAATTGATATAATTCAGTTAGCAACAAATGAGTGTACAACTCTTATGTCAAATCACCGCCATTGGACAACATATTGCAGCTGAAAGATAGGCTCTTGGCCAAGAATTGCTACTCGTTGATGAATTTCACTTCTCCTCGTGACAAGAACTTTGTACTAGATACTTCGAACCCAAGCGAGTGTTCGAACACAGGCAAAAGATCACCATTGACACTGCCATTGAAGAAAGACACAGGCACACATGACTGGGAGAAAACCCCCTTGCGTAGGCACACTACTATTGGTAGTTGAGGTCTCTATTAAGATTCCATTTGATAGTGTACATAATAGTTTAGGGTTTGAACGCGAGTTTATTGATAAAGTGCTTAAATACGTCTCATTGAGAACCGTCTCCTTTGATCCTGAATGAGATTTTATTGATGAAGTGCTGAAATACAAGGAGATCTTGCCTACAAATGTTATTGACATGGCCTTCTCCCAACGTGATGTTCAAATTCAAAGTAGCATGCATGTGCAGAGTCAAGATGCTAATATACTGACATTCATACTAGAAGGCCCAATCTAGAGTCCAGATCTGGTAGGGATTCAGATATTTTTGTTATTGATAATGACATAGATGCATCAGTAAGGAGTGGAAAAAAAGGGGGAAGAAAGAAAAGAAACTAAATCCAGCTGTTTTAGGCTTCAATGTTGAAAGCACAACCTGCATAATGAAGGGTTAGATCCAAAGTGTTGATGATTAAATCTTTGAGTGTATTGCGAGTTATTAATTGCAGCTGTTCAAAGTTATTTTAGCCAACCCACATGGGGCGACATTTGTACATGCATTTGAAACTTAAGCTTTGTAAATGGTCAATAGAGCTAGAGTAATCAACCATGAGCTCAATCAGTATTGCAGAATGCTGAAGTGGCATTAGTTTTCTACCTTGGTCAATTCGTGTTATGGAATGGTGCAAGTGTAGCCATTTTTTTAAAGAGTTGGTTAATTTTTGTATTTATAATTTGTAACTTTATCCCGGGTTGAATGTTTTCCAGGTTTTCAAGCTATTATCAATTGGGTCAAAGATAAAAAAATGTTAAACTTTTTTTTTTCTGATTCATGAAAACACAATGATTTTTTTACATTTTTTTTTTGTGGTTTTCGACCACAAAATATGCAGATCATGAAGAACAGATGCTGAAAATTTTACGAAAATCTATTGTATTTTCTGATTTTTGAAATTTGGTCAATAGTGCATTTTTTAGGGAGCTTAGTCATGTCCATTTTAAATTCTATGTTTAGTTTCGTGCAAGTAGTGATTGATAGAATGGTTATTTTATGAATTTAGAGTTTAGATTATGAGAATAGTAATCATTTAAGGTCACTTAGTCACTTGTTGAACTGTGTTGATTGTGGTACAAAGACATTAAGTGACATGTCTTATGATAAAAAATTACATGCGGTTTTTGGGTTATGACATGAAAGCAGAATAAGAAAAACCTACATCAAAATCTAAAGTAAAATGCATCTTGATATCTATTTGTATTTTGTGTAGGGATCGTAGTGAGGTTTGAGAAATCTAGATAAATCAGATGCTTAGTAAAATAATGTATTTCTAGCAAATTAAAAATTCAATGCTAATAGTTGTACATCCAAATGCTACATCGTAATGTAGGAAGAATGGTAGCCCGAAAGGAATGATATTTATGGGTGTCATGGAGATGACAAGCTTACTGTCCATTCTTGGCATAGTTGACATCCCCTTGGTAGGATCAAATTTAGGGATCTGAGAAATGACCTCCCTTATTTAAATTTGAAGTTTTAGTTTACAGTATTGAAACCCTCTAACAACAAGACTATTTAGTACCAGAACTTCCACTAGAGGCATTCAAAGAAGAAATTGAGAAAGCTATAGAAAAATGGAGAGGAGAAGGGAAAGAATATAAACCTTCCAAGGATGTACTATTCAACACTAGTACTAGATAATTTAACTTTTAACTAACTCATTTTCACTTCCCTTTCATTATCCTTTTTCTATTTTATAATATTTTTATGACTTGGGTCGGTGAACAATGGGCTATAAAACCACTAGAAAATATAAAGATGATTTGGTCGAATTCGTGACACATCTGCAGATGTTATAATAGCATATGTTATAACTTAATATTACTGCAAGAATTTTGATGTTGACTTGCATACAACCTGACAAGGGCACCAACCTTAATGCGTCTGCTACGTCACACACACACATTCCATTCCCACAATTTAACAAAATATTAAGATCTATCTTTTCTTATTAATAAACAATTCAACAATTATTACAAAAGTTTTAGTTAAATAATTTTTAATTCAAATTAGGCAATTATAACTAAAAAATTTAAGGTTACAAAGAAAAACATAGAAAATTATATTTGTAGTCAAATGATCCAAATTTATATTTAAAAAATCAATACTAAGTTGGTAGTAATGAAGTTTGATATTAGTGTTTCCATTGGATCATATCAATATCTTCGAACTAAATGATAAGAAAGTATGGGATAGAAGGAAATATAGAGAGCACTGCAATGGAGATACAGAGAGAAATAGAGATACATATACAAAGTAGTTGAGATGGAGTGAATGAGAGAGGGAGGGAGTGATGTAGACAAAGATATATGGAGAGAGGAGAGATAGGAGAGTTAGAGAGAGAAATAGAGTATGGGAGATGGAGTGAATGACAGAGGATAGAGGGAATGACCTAAATATATAGAGATATAGAGAGATGCAGCTAGAGCTAGATGGATATAGAGAGCTAAAGAGAGGTAAATAGAGTTATAGAGAGATAGATAGAGTTATGGAAAGAGCTGGATAGAGGTAGATAGAGTTATTTATAAAGAGTAATGCTATTGTTCTCTATCTACCCCTATCCTCTTTATATATTTTTTCATAATTGATCTTCAATATATGTTCGGCATACCCATTGCACACCAAGGTGAGATTGCTAGTATATTATTGATTTTGAATTAAAAGAGGGGTAAATATTTATTAAAACACAGAGAAAAGTATAAAAAGAGCTATAGAGAGCTCTACTAAGCTCCATATCGATCAATAAGTTGATAAAAAAACAATAGAAAAATCAGGGGCAGTTACCTCTTGTCAGTAGTTTTTCTTGGTGAATCCAACACACAGCCCTGAGTGCTTAGATAGAGCTCTACAATTCCTAAACTTCTGATTCAAACAAGAAAAGACTAATTAACAAGGACCAAGCCCTTCACTTTGAGCTCTTGGCTATAGGCAGGTGTACCTATCCAGATCTACTTCTTCAAATTATTACAACACTAGTTTATATCCTTGATACAAACCTAATCTTATCAGCCCTTTCAAACATACATGAAAGTAAATAATCTTTTAAGTTTTTGTGATGATGAAATCCTATAAATTGAGGATAGACCAGTGCCTTATCCTAGCCCAGAGAGTCAGAGAGAGAAACATACATTTACATAAATTTTCTATGTAAAACACAAACAAAACCCAGATGAAATGCCTTACAATTCATCCCCTCTTAAACATATCCAATCATCAGATTCTTGCAAAAGTCCCAAGCTCTCAGAGATTAACCTTAAGATTTTACCCTTTCCTTGAAAGGAACTAGAGATTAAAATCACAGAAACCTTGTAAATGGTACACTAAAATTGCCTTACAGATTCAGTACACAAAAGCTACAGAATTTAAACAAGAAGACAACCAAAAACGTGCAAGGGAATTCTATTGTATTCAAGTAGAATTTTACTATGTCTTTACATTCCAAATTTGACAAACTTTTCCAAGAAATTAAACAGTGGAGCCAAAGCCTCCTCTTACTGGAAATTTCCATCATCCTTTACAATGGAGAGAAAAACCAGAGATATAGGAAAAGGAGGTCAGTTACACAGAACTGATAGCTGTCCACTTAGCCCCAAAATATCTCCAATCTTCCTCTACACTTGATCTGCAATTGATTCTTCTTCAACTGATCAACATGCCTGTAATCATTTCCCAACAAACTTGATTTTGATATCAAAATTCTATCCCAAACTACTCTTTCCCACTAAGTTGAAACTGAAAACAATGATTGCCATCTGATTCCATATGTCTTGCCATTTCCGAAAATATACTACATGCCTATATTAGGTTAAAAAAAATCTCCAGGCATTAATTCTCTGAATAGGCCTTGTCATTTAATTTTTGGATTTAATCCTATAGTGCAAACTATGTCACATTTTAAATCTTTCTGAATCTTTTAAATCTGGACTTTTTATATTATTTATGAATTTTTACCATAGAAACCACCAGGATGTGACAAGTGTCACGACGCAATTGGTTTCTCGGACTAACCCTAGCCTTGACCCATGATTGGGAGATTAAGCGAATGCACTTGTTCTCATAATCTCTGAATACTTTATTTAACCATGGTCAAGTCTGGTGATTCGACGAATGACCTATCTCTGAATCACATAATCAATTTGTAACCCTAAGTTAAATCTGGAGAATGGGTGAAAGGCTTTAGTCTCTTAATCTTTGAATGATTCCTCCCTAACCACCTAGATTAAGAGATTACGTGACTACAATTATCTCATGATCTCTGAATGTCTTGCGTTGACGACCAAGGACTTGGAGATTGCGCAGCTTCTGTTCATGTGATCGCTGAATGGTTAGGGCTTAACTACTAGGATTTGGTGACCTAGCGACTAACCACTTGCTGGTTCTCCTGATGCTAACCTTAACTGTTGGTTGATCTCGCGAGTGCACTACTAGGTGCCACATGTCACCTATGTCTAGTTGTCTTCATCGCTCATTTGAAAAATTACCTCTACCTTTGGGCCCGCTAGCACACTTCCTGAGGCACCTCCACACGCACATGTGCAAAGCCTCCTGTTGTTTCTTCTAATTTCTTATGTGGGCACTGTTTCATTTCTGCACCTCAAATCCCCAATTCCTGGCGAATGTGGGATAAATCTAGCAAGTGTTTTTAAATGTTTACATTAAAAAATTGTCTCTTACGGCCAGTTGGCACACACACCCAGGTGGGCCCACAAGGGCATGAGGCAGCCACAAGTCTCCTTGTTACTTCACCTACCTTAATGTTGATCCTTGTTGATTTCAAACAACTCAAAATACCAAAAAGGTGTTCATGTGGGATAAACCCACATACACACCTTCTGCATTTTCCTCCATTTCTCCAACTTGTGTGTGCTCAGCCTTCTTCTTGTGATCGTTACCCTGCAGGTGCTCTATCCTTATGTTTACAATTTGCATTTAAATGCTAGCATGTGCATGACTTGCTTAGTGCGCACATCGTCCATTCTTCACATTTTACTTATCTTGCAGCATATTGTGGCACACACCTCCTTCAAACTAGAGCGCACCCTCTAGCCAAGCAACATACGCATACCTTTCCTTTGTTTTTAATCTTGGAGGAAGCCCTTTGCAAAGTGCACACCTCTCCATTATTTGGAACACACCACTCCATTTTTTGGCGCACTCCCATGCATTGGCTACAAGCAACGCCTTGCACATTACCCAGACTTATTTCCTAAAATATGTTTCATGCACTATTCTATGCAATTTGCATTTGATACACACCTCACTTAGTGCGTGCTTCTCCTATATTTTAACTAGTTGTGGACCCCAAACTTCACACAGCCCTTTCATTATTTTTTGTGTTTTGGTATGCAAAGAACCACATTTCATTTGTTATGTAATGTGCTGGTAGCCTTTGGCTGATCCGTTGGCTCCTGTATGCCATGTGTGAGTCCATAAGAGCTCTCGCACCATCCTCATTGCAAACATCCTATATGCCAAATATTTAATGCACCAAACGTTAGCCACTTTATGTGCTACCTCCAACCTAGTCTCACGCAAACCCTTTGACCCCCTGTGTGAATTTGTAGGCATCCTCTTTTACTTGCATGTGTAGTCTCCCTCTTCATTCACACTGCCTATCTTTGCCTCACGCACACCTCCATTTCTAGTGTGTGCATGTCATGCACCCTCTTCATAGTGCCCAGTTTGCAATGTTTTTGGGATGTGCAATGCCTGACACATTATGTTTTCCTCCTTTTCTTGTGTTTTAATTACCTTGCACCCAAGCTGCAAGAAAATGCCAACAACTTGTTACCTGGAGGCAATTATGCATCCACACCCTTGGGTCCTCCTTGCTCCATGCATGACACTCGATTGAAATTTCATATAATAAAACTTGTTCATCTCATTGTTTGGGCACACTGCCTGCAAACACATTCACACACATCCCTTTACATGCCCCAACCTTTGACTTACCTTGCAGTGCATTTTCTCAAGCCTTTGCGCTCGGTGTTTTAGTGGCTTCCTTATGGGAAGCACCTAAAAACCACAAGAACACATGCAAAAAATAAAATGTGCAGTCCCCTCCATTAGTTTGGTATGCACAATGTTTAGTGCATTACACACCGCTTGCCTTTATGTTATTTTGTGTTGGAAACCTTATAAACACTTACTTCCTTTGTCTGTAGGTGCAACAAGTTGCAAGAGAAAATGTCTAGTGACACTTTGGTGTGAACACACCAATAGAATAAAAGTGTTTTCAACTGGCACTTGGCATGTATAACTAGCAACACCTCCATTTCAAATGCTAGTCTCTCAACAATTCCATGTGCACTCCACCAGCCAATATCCACACCTGCATTTTATCTTTATTGGTGCACATCCCTTGGTTCATTTTTAACTCCATCTAGTAACCCCATTTGATGTGCACACCACTGGAACAAATGCACACACACAACACCATTGGGAAAACATGAGTGCACACATTTCTCAAAAGAAAAAATTCTTTTAAAGCTTAAAACACTCTATACAAAATGCACTTTGCACTCGAAAAAGGGGGACAATTCATGAAGATTGACAAAATAATCAACACTTTAATACTTTGGATTACCTCTAGTATACCAAAATACAGTCACATGATAAAAAATGACCATGGTGCATCGACAATAAATCACATAATGAGCTTCTTAACACCTTTGCATTAATTCCAAACCTTACCAACTGACCTTTAGAAATGACCTCAAAAAATTGACAAAACGCCCTCATAGAAACATGCCATTAGGAAAACATACTGAATTCCAACATGGAAGTATGCCTGTCAAAGGGAATCGTTCAAAAATATTTGAGCCAAAAGATAGGACTGAACAAACAGGGCCACTTGAAAAACTAGTTCTGTCTCCGCCGTCAAATTGCATAAGTCACCTCCAGAATGGGCCTCAACAGCTCACCCACTAAAACCTTCAAGATCTGAAACTTTGGACACTGATTCATCCCCACAAAATGAAGATGAATCCATCATTTTTCTCACTCAGAAGATCAAGTGGTGAAAAAGAGATAAACACCAAAGTCAGCCCATTAGACATATTTAAGATAAAAATAGTGAAATATGTAGAAATCTGATTTGGAATTGGCCTGGGAAAGTGGCTAAATGGATTGGCAGGGACTCAAAAATCTTTAGGCAAGTACTCTTCCAAGTTTATAGTATGGAAAAACATTCAATTATGCCTGACCATGAACAAGATGCAAACTACAAAGCGTCAAAATAGGCCACTCAGAAAATTGAACAATGCACACTTGAAGATTTCTAACAATCTGCTAATGAAATGACAATGGAAAAGTTATCAAATGGGCACATGGGGGGCTGAAAATTGGCATGAAAACTCTCTCTCACACCTAAATCATGATGCAACAACCCACATGTTATGACTAATCACTAGGAAAAAGATGCACTTCCTCAAAGTGGGCTTCTTAGTGAAAATCAGGAAACACACTGAATGCAGATTTTCGGGAAACACCTTTAAATCGCCACTTCAAAAACATGTCAAAACTGAAACCCAAGACATAAAACCTATTACATATGTGAAATGATAGGTGATAGACACCCTATCTAAGTGATACATTATAAAACTCAATAGGCCCTTTTATCCGTGCACCTGAACTAAGCATCTTTAATGAATTTCAAAGGCACAATTCTGACACTTAGAGAAAATTTTGAACATGGACTCAAAAATATAGACTAAATTTTTGAGCTCCAAAAGTGGCTCTGACTAGGGATGCATGCCCCATGTGGGCATGTAGAGAATCCATAATCTTTGGTACATCAGACTGTGTGTGTGAAAATTGTACCTAGTTGTGGACACGACACTTCAGTAAAACATTAGAGGTTATCAGAAATCAAAATTTGACAAATAATTGAAAGTAAGCTAACCAGGTGATTTACTACCTTCTAGTAGGTGTGAGTATGTATTCTCAGATTAGGCCGAGACTAGCGATAATGCAACACCTAAAAGAAGGATTTGAATGCAAAAGATGGATATGAAATGAATGCAAATTAATCTTTTTTTTTTGGATTTTGTATGCAATTAGGATGAAAAACTGATATGAAACTAATCTAGAATGAAATTGAGATGATATGTAGATTTATCTAAGAATGATATGAAAACTATGAATGTAAAGCTATGATATGAAAACTATGAAAAACTGTGACCAACAATGAAAGATCTCACAAATCGCCTGTCGCAAATGCTTAATCCTTCAATTGGAAATTCACCAGAGTAGTTGTGCAAATTCGTGGTTGTTAATTATGAAGAGCCGAGCCTTGTTTTTATAGAAATCTAGGGCTTGAGCGATGCATGAGAAAAGCCATAAATCACTCTTGATAAACTCAGGTTGATTTTTGAGTTATCAAGAAATCAGAGATAATTAACTCACAAAAATCATGCAAAAGCAGTGTTTAACTCAAAATAGAGTTTAGATCAAATTTCAACTCATCATCAGATGTTTAGTTTCAATTTAAAATTGTTTGTTGATTTCTAGTTGACTGCTTTTCTAATTGTGCATGATTTAATTATAAATTAATTTAAAAATAAAGTGATTTATTCTCAACTTAACTGATTTTTGATTTAAAACAATTGGTTTATGGGTTAATCAATTATTAAATCAAACTTTATCCAAAACTATATCATTAAATATTGACAATTGGATTAATTAATTAAATAAGAATTTAATCAATTATTCGACAGATTTTGATTTATTGTCAACATTAAATAATACAATTAAGGAATAAATGCAATTAAATTTAATTAAATAATTAGGTGGAAAAATTAAATCTAATTAATTAAATATTGAGAATATTCAATTAATCAAACTTTAGGATAAATAAGATTTATCACCAAATAATATTTAATTAAAGATAATTAGGATAAACTAGGAATATTCAAGGAATATTCCCCGATGTAGATTTAAGATAATCAATTAGGATTCGATAATGTGTAGATGTGCCTTAGGTTAGGACTTCGATGTCGATTTCATTCGATTTGAAGATGTAGGAGGTTAATGAACCTATAGCCCATTTTTGGGGTATTACATTTTGCCCCTCTTTGAATTATTGTGTGGAGAATAGTGGTTCAAAGATTAGTTTGTGTATGATACTGAAACTGATTTGAAAGATGAACAGATTCTGAGACAGAAACTGATTGAAATATTTGAAGATGTTAGGTCCTGATTGACCAAAGATAATATTAACTATAGCAACAATGAACCAATGATTACGAAAAAGTATCAAAATGCCCGATTCTAAACCTTATGATTACGGAGAAGTGAGTGATCAGATTCGAGACCTGGCTGTCAAAAGGAATCATAATTGGTATCACATTTGAATCCTTCAGTTACGAAGAATCAAGGAAATAACACTAATGAACTGATGGTTACAAAAAACTAATACAATTTATAAGATAGATTAGGATACCAGATTGATATGGATCTTGATGAATTTGATATGCCCCAAGCGATGTGCCCCAAGCGACGAGGTCTTTAGATGAATTAGCAACTAGACGTGGTTGTTGTCTTGATTACTGAGGAGAGATTTGATTAATAGAATTAGATTTACAGACTTGAATGATATGCGATACCATGCCCCCTTCGGGATGAAAATCAAAATCTGACAAGGAAAGTCAACATTAAATGGTTTAGAAGCATGTTAATTGATTTGAGAATTGGTTATACACATCCAGGAACGTGTTCTGCATTGTTTGGAGGTCCAAAAGACCAAGTTTGACTAGGTTTGACCATGAGTTGACCATGGTTGACCAAGTTGAAATTTCGATAGTTTGATGTGAGATAATCAGTTAAGTTGAAAAATGGATTTCTATGATGATTGAAGGTCGATTATGCAAGTAGTCGGCCATCCTAGGTCCAAAAATTTTAAATCACATTTTTGACATAGTTAATGATCTCAGATTTCAATTTTGATCCTGAAAATGGGTTCAGAACATCGAAGTTAGCTAGGAGTGCAATTTTTGTGGAAAACGGAGCACTTATGAAAATTATGTCAAAAGCTATATAAGGGCCAAAAAGGTCATTTTCAATTCATTATTCACATTTGACTTTTGAAACCTTTATGGAGCCCTCTAAGCAAGAAAATGGCTGAGATGAAGGTACCTATCCCTTCCCACCGATTTGAGCATAGTCGGAGACATCAGAGACCTCCTCAGTATGGACATCCGGTAAGTGGACCTCTGTGCCCCTTCGTAAATTTCATTTTGGCATGTTTATAGCATTTTTAAATCATTTTTCGTACGTTTGAAATTTTCAATTCTCGCATGCATGGAAACTCGTACGACTTTTCAATTTCCTTTAGATTGTCATCTTAGAACCCATAGAAACTCATATGAGAGGGACCCAAAAGTCGTACGACATTTTGTCGGGTCCCTCATATGTCGTACGAGAAGACATAGATAGTCATATAACCATGGTTTGTCGTATGATACCTTGCTAAAACTCGTACGAGTTTTGATGCCAGACTGTGTTGTCATATGGAAAATAGTGAGCTTAAAACACCTCTTTAGGTCAAAAATTTTGATTTTCTAAATTCTTAGGCTGATTCCTGAACATTTAATATACCTTCTGAGATAGTCAACTTTTCAATTTCTGTACTTTTAGCCTATTTTTCAACCAAATAACTGATAGAATTCCCTGTTCCTGTATTGTATAGGTCATATATCCTGATGTGCATGTGCGTATCTCTCATCCGATGACTCAGAGGTTTTGTGTTTCACTTCCAGGCTCGATGAGGGTACATCTTGTTGCCTGTGGTTTTGAGTATCTCATTCAGTTGCCCGAGATTAGGGTGAACCACAGACTTTTTACTGCATTGATTGAGAGGTTTCACTCAGAGACCTAGACTTTCCACCTCCCTATAGGGGGGATTACTATTACACTGGAGGATGTCTATTAGATACTCTGTATTCCTTTCCACGGTCCACGCCTTGAGTATGTGAGTTCGGGGAACTCTGGATTACTTGCCTTCATATGTTTGTTTGGAGATGACACACAACTCACTGGCTCTATTTCTTGGGAGACATTAGTTCAACGCTATGGGAAGACCCATAGGTTAGAGTGTATCATAGCTAGCATGATAGGAGGTATCATTATGTCTGACTGTCAACAGAATGCTCTCCTGATGAGCTGGGCCCCGATGGTTGCATAGTTGATGGCCACTCCATCTGAGTTGGGTTGGGGTTAGTGTATGCTAGCTCACATGTTCTCTGAGATGCACAAGATCATGTATCAAGAGAGAAAGTCCTTTTCTTCTAGTGCTCTAGTTCTTCAGATTTGGGCACGGGAGAACATCCCAGTATTGAGACCAGTATGTCAGACATAACATCAGCCACAGGAGCCGGTGATATATGTATATTTAGGATATGTTACACAAGTTCAAATGGGTCACACTAAGTATTGGAGACACTACCTGGATGATAGTACTTATGTGATTTGGCATCCATATGGACACATAGAGGCATGGCCTACCTCACAAGAGCAGTTTAGTTATTTTTGCTAGAGCTAACTATTGATTGGGCGGTCTACTGCAGTGCTTGAGAGATTTATCATTATTGGAGTGTGGCACCAGTATGGCATCATCGAGGATGCACCACAGGATCATGCTGCTTATGCATGGATACTTAGAGAGCTTGGATTAGGATGGGGTCCTCGATTATCTGATGCTTTGTGTAAATAGGAGTATAGTGATATCATTGGTAGAGACTGGGACTACGAGCCAGATGTCATAGATGTTGGAGTTATAGATGGATACATAGCTTGGCTCGCAGTGCATCCAATATATAGGTTCTCAAATCCTACAGAGTTGATAGCTTCTATGGAGGAGGCTATGGATGTGACAGGTGCTCTAATGGGTAGAGGGCAGAGACGCACAGGTTCTGATGCCCTAGCCTACACCTCCGAGGCCAAGAGCTGTTCTGACACCACAAAGACCATCTGGCCACATGAGACCACCTTGTCCTACTAGTGCTAAAATAGGCAGGCTTGCAGTTTTACAACGGAGATCTATTAGAGGAGAGAGTGGTACTTTAGGTAGTGTACGTAGTGCAGATGAGGTACTTGGAGCAGAGCAAGATGTTGGTGCCGGTCCAGATCCCACACATGTTGATACTAGTTTTGATCTGGGAGATAAGGTGAGATGCTGTAAGGTGCATAGAGCAGAGGCTACTGACCAATCAAGTGGTGATACAGAGATGCCCACAGTAGATGCAGATCCTAGTGTACCGCAGACTCCTTAGGAGATTATCAGATGACTCAGATTACAGGTGAGGGACCTGAAGGTATGGAGTTATCATTTTGAGGAGCGATTCACAGAGGCTGACAAAAAGTGATTTGAGCTCTGAGAGGAGAACATGAGATTATAGACAAAGGTGACACATCAGACCTCTCAAACTGCTTACTATGATGTTGATCCTATTGATCAGAGAGTACCGACATACTCTCAATATATGATAGCTTTAGAGGGAGCCAGGGCACCCCGAGCCGAGGTAGTGCCTGATGCACCACCACCACCTCCACCAGATGTAGAGGATTAGGTAGAAAATTGATTTGTTAGATATTTTGATATTTTTGTCCTTTTGTTCACATATACTGCTCTAACTTTGATAGCTCACATGAGCTCATTCTTTTGTACTTTGTGCTAGTAGTGCACCCTTGACTATTTCGAGTTATATATATGAGATCGAGATTTTGGTTACGACTTCATTTGACTTGTCATGTTTTGATTTATGATGATATCATGTGATGTAAATGCTATGAATAGTATAGAATGTATGTATAGAATGCAATGCAATGATTTCATTTAGATGTATGGATGTTATGCAAATGTAATTGATTATGGAAAGATGTATGGAAATGTATGATTTTGATTATGCACATGTATGCAATGGATGATTAAGAAATTCTATGTAAATGAAATGATACATAGGATATATTTTGCAGGTATTGATGAAGACAAGTACTCAGTCTTATGTCAAAAGGATGTCTAACCCAAGATGGTGACTGCTTGCGGTTCTGTGAAAAACCTTCGTGAGAGATTCAACTCTTCATGTCAAGTTTAAGTTCAGTTTTGAAGAATCATTTAAGCTTTTTAAGTTTATTTAGAAAATTGTGAGATCATGCAAAGTGCAAAATGACATGCAAAATGAAATGCAGACCTAAGACCTAGGACCTAGTCACTGATCATGTGTCAATCGTTCTCATCATTGAGTTCTTTTAGGTAACCGGATAAATCAATACAATGTCCACTAGTTATGAAACCATAGACATATGAATATCAATTTATACGCACAAGAATCAATACAATACCCACTAGTTAGACAACCATGGACATATGAATATTGATTTTGTTTACAGAATGTTAGATTAGATATAAGTACCAAGGCACAAACACCAAGATGACCTAAATATCGTGTCCATTTTGATATAGCAATTTGTATAAGCATCAAAACATAAACATCATGATGACCAGAATACGCCTTATAGTACAAACACATCAAACAATTGAGAGATCATTCCAAATCCAGTGTGAATTACCTGTAGTGACCTTTTATCATTCACCTCCTTAGGAAAAATAGGGTTTCACACTAAGAGAAAGCACTTACTCAAAAAGACAATAGTTAGATCAAACTTCCTTGAATTTTTTGGGTATCAATGGTTGAGGTACTCATGGTCATCCAATACGAGATGGAGGCTCTTACAGATAGACACCATATCAATCCAGAATTTCCAAAGTTGTTATTTATTCACATACAAGTAGAAGACAAAGAAAAGATTATGCCCCCAGTCATCACTCTCTAAATCCTGTAAAGGAAATCATCGAAGAGCTCAAAGGGATACAATATGCAAAAATATCAATGTGAATCAGTAAGCATACAAGGAGATAAAAGCATGAAGAAGCATAGATTGTTTTCAATTTGTGTTGATGTTTGATTGCGTTGTTGTAGATGCAAAATCCTTTCTGGAGAGGAGATAGACAGACAGACTCAGATGAAGCTTCAAAGGACTCTGACTGGATACAACATGTTTGAGATACACTGGAGACCATAGGATATGACATTGATTGTTCCCAAGTCTAAACATTGATAGGATACAAACGCTTGAGCTGATTGGTGTACAGACCAACTTTATTGAAAATAGAAATACGAAAGCAAACCAAGAGATATGTACAAACTAAAGCAAGACTGAAAGCTAGGAAAGACCAAGATTGCGCTGATAGATGGAGTATTTTGAAACAAGTGGCACCCATTTACCGGGTTTTCAGCATCTTAGCAAAGATTCTTTTTTTTCTACCAAGGTGCCTGTTTTTAGGTTTTCACCAAGGCACCTTTTGTTTTTCTCATTTTTTTGTATTTTTCAAATTTTCAATTTTTTTGTACTTTTGATATTTTTAAATTTTTTTTTGTAATTTTGATATTTTTTGTTCTTTTGATATTTTTTGATTTTTTGGTGAATCATCAAGGTGCCTATTGCTAGGTTTTCACCAAGATGTTCATTTTTTTCAGGACTTTTTCTGATTTTTATAAATTTTTTTCAGGTTATTTTTGAATACTGAATGCCTTAGGTGTAGAATTTCTTCAGATGGAGAATATTGATTGGTTCTCAGAGTTGTTCTCCTTTAGTCATTGAGAGTTGATAGGCACCAGAGTCAAAGTAGTAGTGATTACAAAGGGACCCAGCCAATTGGGTTCAAACTTCTCCTTGCGCTCTCTATGTGATTGATTTTTGGGATTCTCTCTCAAGACTAGATCACCAACCTGAAATTCTCTGTGTCTAACTTTCTTGTTGTAGCCTCTAGACATTATTTTATGATATAGTCTGAGATGTTCATACGTTGCTTGTTTGCACTCATCTAGTAGTTCAAGCTCTTGCAACCTAGAACTCTGTAGTCATCATCAATTACTAGACCATGCATTCTGATTCTTAGTGATGGGATTTCAACCTCAATAGGCAGTATGGCTTCAGACCCATAAACTAAAGTGAATGGTGTAGCCCCAGTGGGCATTCTAATACTTGTTCTATAGGCCCAAAGAGTTGGATTGATCATGAGATGCCAGTCTCTTCCTATTTTATTAACTGTATGGTGCAAGATTTTCAATAGATTCTTATTTGAAGCCTCTGCTTATCCATTCCCTTGAGGATAGTAAACAGGTGACCAATGTTGTGTAATCTTGAATTTGGCACATAGATCATCTAGGTCTCTATTCTTGAATTGTCCACCATTATCTATGACTATAGAGTGTGGAATACCATACCAACATATGATGTAGTTTAGGATGAACATAGAAATTTGCTTGCCGGTTTCTTGAGTCAAAGGTACCGCTTCTACCCATTTTGTAAAATAGTCTGTAGCTATTATAATATGGGTATGTCCATTAGAGGAATGAGGATGTATGGATCCTATAAGATCAAATTTCCATTGGTGAAAAGGCCATTGTGTAGCAAAGGGAATTAGATCTCTCCCTGGTGCATGAATTAAGTTACCATGTACTTGACACTTTTGACAGTTCTTAGCAAACTTGATAGCATCCTTTTCCATTTCAAGCCAATAGTACCCAACCCTAATAAGCTTTCGAGCTAATGTTAAACTATTCAAGTGTGACCCACATATACCTTTGTGGACCTCCTCTAATGCACATTGAGACTCTTCCTATTCTAAACATCTAAGGAGTGTACCATCTAGACCTCATTTGTACAAATCGTTACCAATGATGACATATCGAGACACATTGCAGATAAGGTATCATTTCTCATGGCAATTGAAGGTATCAGGAATGATTTGGTCTTGGAGATAGGAGAAAAGGTTTTTGTATCGAGATGAATCATGACCAACAATAGTACAGATCATGCAAGTTTTGGGGGAATCATATGTAGGATAAGATAGTGCTTCCACCAGGAACTCATAGCACAGCTCATGTTTAGGCTGCTATAATAAAGTAGTTAGCATTGCCATTGCATCAACAACCTTGTTATCTATTATAGGAATTTTCTCAAATGTGATAGATATGAAATACTTCTTTAGATCATCTACCATTCTCTTGTATGGGATTAGCTTTGCATCTTTTGTTTGGTACACATCATTGACTCGGTGTATTACAAGTTGGGAGTCTCCATGAATGTCTAACTCTGTCACTCTCCATTCAATTGCTATTTTCATGCCATTAACAAGGGCTTCATATTCATCAATATTTTTTGTGCATGGAAACTTGATTCTGAATGCTTTAGGGATTGAGCATCCTTGAGGCATGATGAACAATATGCTGGTTCTAGATCCATTCTATGTATAGGAGCCATCAAAGAGTAATTTTCATGATCTAGAAGATAAGTTCATGATAGAGGAATCTAGAAATTCCATTTTCATTGGTTTATCATCAAATAATGGTGCATGATCCAATTGATCAGCAATTACCTATCCTTTTATAGCTTTTTTGTCAACAAATTCAATGTCAAATTCACTTAAGAGCATGACACATTTAGCTAATCTACCTGTGAGGGCAGCTTTGCTTAGTAGGTACTTTAGTGGATCAATCTTAGCTACCAAATGAGTGGTATGAGGGAACATATAATGTCTCTATTTCTGTGATGCAAAGATCATAGCTAGACAAGCTTTCTCAATCATTGAATAATTCTTCTCATATGCTACCAATGTTCTATTGATATAGTATATAGCTCTTTCCTTTTTGTTCTCATCATGCTGTGCTAGCAATGCCCCTAGTGATGTATCCATTGTGAAGACATATAAGATCAATGGCTTCCATTGAATGGGAGGCATCAAGATAGGAGGATTTGAAAGATATTTCTTGATATGGTTAAAGTTCTTTTCACATTTTGCACACCATGTAAAGGTCACACGTTTATGTAATATTTTTGTAAAAGGTTGTGATATATCTACAAGTTGTGATATGAAGTGTCTAATAGATTGTACTCTCCCTTGTAATGTTCTCATTTGACTGATATTCTTGGGAGGTTTCATCTCCATGATGGCTTTAACTTTAGTTGGATCAACTTCAATACCTTTCTTTGAAACAATGTATCCTAAGAGCTTTCCAGAAGTGACACCAAAAGCACACTTCTTAGGATTCAATCTGAGACTAAATTTTTCCATTCTATCTAGTATCTTGCTCAAGTCATTTAGATGTTTAGCTCTTATCATAGACTTTGCTAAAGTATCATCAACATAATCCTCCTTAGTTCGATGCATCATGTCATGAAAAATAGATGTCATAGCTCTCTGATATGTAGCACCCACATTCTTAAGCCCAAATGGCATGACATTCCAACAAACGGTACTCCATGCACATGTGAAAGAAATTTTCTCTTGATCCTCTATAGCAATTTTTATTTGATTGTATCGAGAGAAACTGTCCATTAAAGAATACATCTTGAAACCCACAGTCATGTCCACTATCATATCAATGTTAGGTAGTGGAAAATCATCCTTAGGGCATGCCTTATTCACATCTCTGAAATCCATGCATACTCTGATAGATTTATCTAGTTTAGAAATAGGTACAATATTTGAGATCCATTCAGCATAGTCAATAACACAGATGAATCCAACTTTTAGTAGTTTCTCTAATTCAGATTTTACCAAGAGTGCAACTTGAGGATGCATCTTTCTCAATTTTTGCTTAGCATGTTTGACCCCTGGAGTGATAGATAGATGGTGCATTATAAGATCAGGATCCAACCCTAGCATATCTAAATATTTCCATGTAAAGTTGATCTTTTTCTCTATTAGGAATGTAGTAAATTTTTGCTTTTCTTCTTTTGATAAGGATTGAGCTGCATGGATCAACTATGGTTCTTCTATTGTTCCCAAGTTGATAGATTGAGTGGGCTCAATTATAAATGGAGATCTATCTTGTAAATGACTCGGAAGGACATCAAATATCTCATCCTTAGGTGCCTCAAAGAGGTTTTCACCTTCATATACATCTTTTATTTTTACTTTTGTAGGTTCTGAGACTGCCACAAAGTGCTTTTCACCCTTAGAACTCCTTTTATTTTTATTTTTATTCTTATTCTTTTGACTAAGATAGTTTATGTCCGACTCCATCATGCTAACACTTGATTCACTGATGGAAGTCCTCATGGGCTCAAGTGCATTTAGGGAGCAAGCAAGGGCATAGTCATTTGGAAAGGTATAAATACCATGGCTCAGATCTGTGGAAGTTTGATCAAGAAGTTTAGGATGTTGGATAGTCAAAGTGGGAAAGGATTGTGAGATAGTGTTTACGGATATCTGTCATCATTAGTCCTAACCCAAATCTCAAGTTTGAAGGTGATATTACAACTTAAGAAGTTCAATTCGTGAATAGGCTCATCAATGTCATTGTTTGAATTCACTTCAGCCATCAGTGGATCAGACTCATTAAGTTCATTATTTCTCTCTAGACTTACATTGGGTTTAGATACATATTGGTGAATAACATCAACATGTTTCTCTATAATAAGCCCATCTTCCTCAAGAATGACTCTCCATTCATAATCATTGGATTCCTCATCTATGCCTCTAGGAAAATTATGAACACAAGTAAAGTTAGGATGAATACCCCAAGAAGGGTTACCCTCTGATTATGATTTAAATTCATACTCATAAGAATCTATCTTAGAATAGCTACCACCTTCCTCTTTGTCTATTTGATTACCTTCGAGATCAGCTGGTTCTTGTGGTGCAACTACCTCTTGGTTCATAGTAGGTTCTCATGTGTCTACTAAATTAATCCTTTTTATTAGATCATCCTCCACTTCAAGAAGGTCTTTGATTTCTTTAGGAAAACACTCATAAGGAATGAGCTCCTCAGTAGTGTCTGAATCATCACTATCAAACTATTGTATTGTTTCCTTCTTTGGTTCAATTTGTTCTAAGACATGTGGGGAGTTCTTGCTAAGATAGAAAGGCTTCTTCTTATACCCTAGACCTATTGTATTCTTATTTGTTTGGCCACTATGGTCAAGACGTGATAAAAGGCCTTTTCCTTGTAGTCCTAGAGGTCCTTTTCCTATATATCCCAATTTTGTGATCAATTTGTCCCTTGGTCCATATGACTTCTGAGGAATTTTTCTTGAAGTGGAGTCACATTTTTGGACTAACTGAGAATGAGATTCATCTTTATATACCATGCAAGCACAACTTCTTCTTCCTCAAAATATTGTTTAGATACCTATTTTGGGACAAAGCTTCCATTGAATATGATCTGAGATTCTTTAACCTTAGGTTTCACTTTATCTGAAGGTTGTCCATAAGACTTTGGGGATAATGGGAGAGAGGTGAGAGATAAGACTAGCTCCATTGTGTATTCTCCCATTCCATTATTTTTAATTTTGACTTCTTTAGTAATGTCTTCCATATTGGATGTAGAAGCATTATCTATCTATTTAGTGGAAGATTATATGTTATTAGGAACAAGTTTGTCAGCACTTTCCTTCAATGTATTGCAAGTGGTAGATAGGTCAGCTAGAATTGTCACCTCTAATCCTTCACAAGGAAATTTCACACATTGATGGTATGTGGAAGGAATAACTCTCATTCGATGTATCCAAGGTCTCCCTAGAAGAATGTTATAAGCCAAAGGTATATCAAGAACTTGACATGTAGTATCTTTGATGACCGAACCTATTCTGATAGGAAGGACAATTGTTCCCTTGGAAGATCTTTCTTCTTCATCATATACCTTGATAGTTATTTTCTTTTTAGGATCAATGGCAGCTTCAAATAATCCCAATTGTGTAATCAAATTGTAAGAACAAATGTTGAGACCAACACCTCCATCTATCAACACATGTTTGACCCGATGGTTTTGGATCAAGACTTCAATATGCAAGGGCTGGTTATGCAGATGACTCAAGGAATTATCATCTTCCTCTGAAAAGGAGATATACTGTGGAGACGTAAGATGACCAACCATATCCTGGAATGTGTCTAAATCAAGGTTATTAGGAACATTAGATCTGAGTAGAGCTTTGTGTAGAATGGCTCTATGAGTTGGAGATATTCGAAGCAACTCAAACATGGAGATTTTTGCATTGGTATGCTGGAGTTGTTGGACAATACTGTATGATGTAGGCCTCGTGTCTTTAGGATTTGATGATTTAGAGGCAGCCTTCTATTTAGAAGCAGATGAGAGATTAAAAGGCATCTTAGGGACATTTGATGAATCTGGGATTTGTCCCTATAGATGTGCCTGAGCTTGTGATTGAGTAACTGCATTAGTTGGTTGATTTTCTCTATCTTTTCTTACTATTGTGATGACATTTCAACATTTAGATAGGCATGGTTCAACAATATTGATAACAACATTGTTTCCAGAATAAGCATAGTTGACCTTAGCACCCACATTAGGCTGAGAAGATGAATCTCCTTGACCATGTTTCAAAAATGGCTCTGTGAATGTTGTATGATCATTATTTCTCTTATGATTATCAATTGTGATTTCTCCATTATCAATTTTGTCTTGTATGTTGTGTTTCAAGCGGATGCAGTTATTAGTTTTATGACCCTTATTGATGTGGAAGTCATAAAAATTTCTCTCTCTCTCCACTATCTCGGTTTAGGTTCAGGATCGAAGACTTTTATCTCAGGCAAGGAAATGATGTTGTTAGCCAACAGAGTTTTCATGGTAGATTCCAAGGACTCTCCAAGAGGAGTAAACTTGTGTTTAGGATCTGTAGCCCAAGGTTTTAGTAGATGGCTTCTTGTTAGATTCTATTGCTTTAGCTTCAGAAGCTTTGATGGCTTGGGTACCAACAGTGAGATTGAAAGAAGGTGCCTTAGATGGGGCCGAATAACATCAACAATTCCATCAGTGACACCACCTTTTTTCTTGTTCCATGTTTTGCCTTTTCCTTTAGAACTAGATCCAGATTCATACTTGTCTTTTTTAAGTGAGATGTCTCCTTTTTAGGCAAGTACTTTCTTAATTTTGATTGCATTTTCTACCATTTTATCAAAGGATGTATGATTTTGCATTTGCAAATGGTAGTTGAGTTCTAGAACAAGATTGTTGATGAAGATTTATAGCTTCTCAATTTTTGGAATGGGTCTAGCATATAGAGAAAAAAATTTCCTCCATCTTTTGAGAAAAGTCAGGAATGGTTCTCCTGAGTTCTGTTTCAGATTGTAGATGTCAATCACGGTGACTGAATGCTGGATATTGTAGGAGTATTATTGATAGAATAGTTTGATTAACTCCTCAAAATTTTTGATAGTTGGAGGCATTTTTGAGAACCAATGAGTGGCTGACCCTCCCAAAGATCGAGGGAAAAGATGCATTAAGTAGGTTGGTTCGTGCATGAACTCCATAGATTGAGTACAGAATTCTTTGACATGATCTTGAGGATCAAAGTTTCCATCATACTTATCATACTTAGGTATCTCCACCCTTTTAGGTAATGGTGACATGTACGAGTCTTTATCAAATGGAAAAGGGCATAGAGCCTCCATGGAGAACTCTTTAGGTTCCTTTTCTTTTTCAAGTTTGTTAAGTTTGACTTGCATGACATGCATCTATTTCATCATAGTTGTGATTGGAGTTTCTTCTTGATGCATAATGATATCTTCAACATTAAATTTGGGAGGAATTTTAGCCCCTTGATGAGCTAATTCTAGAAAGTATGTTTCTCTGTCTTCCTTCAAGAAATGCCTCATCATTTTCTTGAAGTCATCATCATTTTGATATCGAGAAATTTCAGAAGGTGTGGGTTATGGATCCACACCATGTTGAGAGTGATTTCCTTGAGACATGTTGGGAATTTTAGGGCTCCTTGGGATGGATTGATGTGGAGTTTATTGATTACCTCCATGTGTTGATGGAGGGAGGGCGTATGTAACCAGTTTTTAATTGAAGATTGCCAAGACCATCATCTTCATAAAGACCTAAATTGTAGAGTTGATCAAAGGTTGGACCTATGTGAGAAGACAAAGGTAAGGTATTGGGTGCTTCTTCAAATTTCTTGTGTGAGGAAGCTCTAGTTTCCACCATTAACCTTGGGTGAAGCAAGAGAGCAAGATGAAGATAACTAAAGAATGACTTGATTCAAGAAGATAAAATGATGAAACCTTGTCAAGATTGGATTGATTGAAGATTAGATTGGATGTAAATTAAGGATACCATTCCCTAATAGTATGGGTAGATGCCCAAAATATGGTGGACACGAGCTCACAAAACTTAGCCATTTTTGTATGAATATTGAATTTGAAGATAATTTTGACAAGGTTTTGACACAAGATGGAAAAGACTCAAATTGATAAATCAGAAGGCTAAATCAGACTCAAGAGAGCACTTTAGGAAAATAAATAATTTTTTTCTAGTTTCTGCTCTATTCCTGACACAATGATTTGTTTGACAGACTCTAGAAATAGGCTGTAAAAGCTGAATTCCTGTCAATTTTGACAACTTTCTGGCAATTTTTACAAAATTCTCATATGACTTTTTATAGGCTCATACGGCAGTGGGTAGGTTCTGAAATGATAGTTGACAAAACTTGTATGACAATTGCAAAGCTCGCACGATAGTTGATAACAGATTTTGACTTTTTGCTAATGTTTTTCTGACAAAGGTCGTACAACATTATACAAGCTATCATACAACAATACAGGGGTTATGAAATGATAAATGTTCAAAACTCATATGACTCTCTAATCATGTGGGATGACTTTTGACTCCAGAAAGGAAATTTGCTTCAGATTTTGCAATTTTTAGGTTTTCAGAATCAATGTGTTTGCAAAGTTTTCTATCCAGATTTGAAGATTGTACTGGGATCATTCATTTTCAATAACCAAGTAAGTAAACAAGCACATAGAACAATAGGCAAGTGATTTCAAGCATGTCTAAAAATAATGAAAAGGGGACAAAGAAACCCTACACATCAACAATCAAGTGATTGAATGTGCTAATCCCTAAGAGTGCTAATTGTGTATATTCCAAAAAGTTTTTCAATAATGCACATAGTCCTAGAAAATGAAAAATTTGGCCTCACTAGGGTTTTTAGTAATGGTCTGACTCTACAAATTTTGTGATCTCAAGAGGGTGAAATCCTATCCAGGCGCACTGGGGTTTTGACACAGTTTGAGAATTTAATCAATCAGGAGTTGCTAGGGAGATTTGACAGCCCAACAAGAGACCACACCTGTGAAGATTTCCTCCACAAGGACATTTATATAGCGGTTGTTTCTACCATGGTGAAAATAGCTATTACCACTTGAGGTTCCATCCACATGGTTGACCCAATTAATGGAATGTCCACTACGGTTAAATCTCTCTAAAGGCGACTCACAAAAGATGTAGAAGTTGAGAAATCCAACTTCACAGTTTGCCAAGAACACCTACATGCAAATAACCTGTTGCTGAATGGAAACTAGAGAAGACAAAAAACAAGAGCCTGGAAAAATCTCAATGGTGTGAGAGAAAATGTATTCCAAGATAATTAAAAGAATTAAAAATTTCAACCTATAAAGGTGAACAAAACCCTAAACTAGAAAAGCTAGGTTGCACATTATAATTAATAAAGCTATTAATTATAATGTACCTAAGAGAAAGCTTAAGTGAAAAAAGAGTAATGAAACTAACTAATTAATCTAACAGCCCCCCTTAAGTGAAGCTCAGGAGGAAAGCTAACCTAGCACAGCTATGAAAGCAGGAAATGGGTCCCGACAACAAGGCCTAATCAAGTACCCAATACAAGGAAATCTCTATAAACCAGAGACAAAGGAGAAAACCCAGTGGGAAAAAATCCTCTCCAAAAAGAGATATAAAATCAAGCAAAAGACAAAAAATGAATTCAAGAGACTCTCTCAAAGTCATAAGTACAATGCGTGCTACCAACCCCCCTGTGAGAGAAAGGACTTCAATACAAAGGAGTGAAAGAAAGTGAGCATTGAAGAGGTACCCTCAAAAGATGAGGTGTCACTAGAAGGCCGAGCTAATGCTCAAAGGAGTAGACACGAGGATCCTGAAAGAGAACCCTCAATGTATGTGGTAAGACAGGTGTGTAGACATTGTTAGGAGAGAGGAGATGAGTGTCCTTTGTAGAATCCTCAACAAGTGCACCTGGTGGCTTGATAAATGGAGCTGGAGGGTCTGGCAGTGCTGAAGAAGAGTCTTGCTAAAGAGAAGAAACCCCAACAAGATGAGGTGAGGTAGTCACAGAAGTGGTCGCAGGAACAACACATAGGTTCAAGTGGCCTAACTATCCCACATGATGCTCTCACAGAAGAGGAGAGCTATGCTCTGATAATGGAGATGGTGGACCAAAGTGTGAGAAGGTGTAGATATGGGTGGAATGATCATCTGTCCCTATAGAAAAAATGCTATCTGTCACACTATCCTGAATGAAGACTGAATCTGGCATGAACTCAACTATCTTCCCTGACCCACTAAGTGTAATTTGATAAATCAAGAGGAGGTTTGCAGATTGAGATGGAACATACAATACATCATTGAATGTTCCATTTTGAATGTGTACAAAACCTTTCCCATAGATTGGCATAACAGTGTTATTCCCCATGAGAATGTGAGGAATATGAGAAGCCTCAATAGAAGAGAAGATCTCTGGAGAAGACGCCATATGGTGAGAAGCACCTAAATCTAGTATCCAAGGGACCTATGAAGGGGATGCAATAGAAGCCCATAATACATGACCCTATCCAAAATATTTTCTAGATGTCGAAGATGAGGTAGAAGACTGAAAACCAGACCCTTGTGAGGTGGAAGAGGATGGACAGGAAATAGTGCTCTTTTGAAGGAGAGCTTGCAAATCTACAATCTATTTCTCATAGCCATCAAATCTCTTTTGAAAATAATGTGACTCATCATGAGGCCCCTTCTGACAATAGGAACATGTAGGGCTCTCAGTCTTTTGTTTCTCCTTCTTAGAAGAAGATGGTGGGCTAGTAGAGTGCTAAGAAGAGGAATCAGATGTCTGCTTTAGCTTCTACTTTTGTGTATCTTGAGGTGTCTTGGAAAGCAATGCCTATGACTATGAACTTGTAAGAGAATCCATCTGATTGAGCTTGGACTGCTCATGAGTCTACCTATCATAGAAGGTCTCAAAAGAGGGCATAACATGTCGTGCACCCAGTGCATCCATAGTGGAGTAGAAGGTAGAAGTGAAAATATGATAAGGGCCTTGAAGCTTTGAGAGTATCAGAAAGACACACTCATCATCTAACTTCATCTTTCCAGCAGCCTATAAAATAGAATGAAGAGACTTGAACTTCATCAAGAAGTCCTCAATGTTGGTGAATGATTCAAGTACCAAGGAGGTGAACTCTGCATCTATCTGTAGAATCCTGAACTGATTCATTGTGCCAAATAAGGTGGAAAACTTGTCCCACATAGCCCTGGGTGTGGTCAAACCATCTAGGTGGAACAAAAACCCATCTGAAATGTTCATTGCAATGAGGGCCATTACCTCATCCATCCTATTTCTCTACATAAGAGCCTCATAAGGCCTCTATAGAACTGGCTAAGTAGCATCGAGGCATGACCATAGCCCTTTTTCCATAAGCAATCTAGTCATCTATCCTTTCCAAGTGTGATAATTGTGAGGTGTAAGGCGGGCGACAGAAGAGTCTTCCATTGAGAGAAAGAAGACATAAGTAGAAGGGTCTTTCTAAAGTAAAGTACAGAAAGTAAAGAGCACCTCACCATAAAGTATAATACTATCCCACTTACATAACAAATTACTATGAAAGCACAAGAAATGAGAAAAAAACTTGAGTTCCAGAAGTAGAACAGGAGCACAGAAGAAGGTGCATCTTTGACTACAAAAAATGACAATCAAATGGAAAATTCAAGAAGTGAAACTTGTATGAGAGCAACGGGCTTGGAAAGACATTTCTGACGATATATCATATGTCAAATTTTGAGTTCGTATGAGCCCTATGGGACCAAAAAGGCCCAGGTACCCCCAAAATGTAAGCTCACTGGAAAAAGATAGACACAAAAATAAGATTGATGGCTGTATGGCCATCATGGGATGTCTAGAGGGGCTGGTGGCATGCGGGCAGTGGCTAGGCGGTGCGGCAGTGGTGGCACAGTGGCGTGGTGGTGCGACGACGTCAGAGCGGTGGCGCGGTGGTAGAGGGGAGGCGCACGGGTGGCACGTTAAAATTTTAATGTGCTGCATTAAAAATCATTGTTTTTAAAATTTTTTTAATTAAAAAAAATAAAAAATTTCTCATTTTTTGTGCCCGTATGGCCCTAATAGGGCAAAATTTTTCTCCCAGATGCCCCGGAGGGCAAATAAGTCAAGTTTTATATGGAAATAGGGGTTTTTGGGCCTTCTAGACGTAACCATGAGGTCAATTTTTGTCCAAAGTTCTCCAAAAAAGAAAACCCCCTAGATCTAATAAAAAACAACAAAATAATTGCAACGCTTGGAAAAAGTGCCAAAATTTTTTTTTCCTTTTTTGTAGGCAAAAAAGAAACAAAAAATAACATCCTGTAGAGAATACCAAATCTGAAAAAGCTTGAAACCCTTAACCTCAAAAACTACTTCAAAGTCACCAGAACAGGCAGCAGTAGGGGAGATCTGATACCATGTAGAAGTTAAGAAATCCAACTTCACAGTTTGCCAAGAACACCTGGATGCAAATACCCTATTGTTGAATGGAAATGAGAGAAGACAAAAAACAAGAGCCTAGAAAAATCTCAGCGGTGTGAGAGAAAATGTATTCCAAGATAATGAAAAGAATTACAAAGTTCAACCTATAAAGGTGAACAAAACCCTAAAATGAAAAAGCTAGGTTGCACATTATAATTAATAAAAATATTAATTATAATGTACCTAAGAGAAAGCTTAAGTGAAAAAAGAGTAATGAAACTAACTAATTACTCTAACAATACCACATGGGGACTAGATCAGATCCAAGGATCTGAGTTTCTGGTACTATCCAAAAAGGAAGTAGAGCATAATCCCCTAACCTCTTCACTTCACCAAAATAAAGTAGACAAATTAATATGACATGCTAAGACTAAAATTATCTCACCAAGATCTGTGATGTCAACAACTTATGGTCTATCAATCTCTCTAGAAAGAGAACGTATCGATCAAAAGATGAGGACTACAAACCTAGTAGAATGTAAGATACTCTTAGTATCCTCCCTACCTATAAGGGGATTCTTCGCCAAGAAGAGCTTCACATGAGTAAACAAGTGAAAGAAGCCCACTCTCTCAAGATCATCCACAAATAGTGTTCATAGGGCCTATTTACTATGTGTAACAAAAATGCGAAAAGAAAATCTATCTTCATTTTATAGCCTAAAATGAAGTCTGTGATATGAAAGCAGGAAAAGTCACACAAGCTTGACACGTGAGAGTTCATTTTTAATCCAAATCTAAGTGTTATCAGACCATATTAGAATAATCAAATTCCTTGCAACACGCTTAGTAAATTTTACCTGTTTTAGCAATTTTTCTTGCACTTTTCCAATCAAAATCAGCAAATGCTAGTCAGAAACAATAGGGCTCAATTGTTAGGGTTAGCTGTCAATCCAAATCTGAAAATTGCCTAAAAATATGAAATGACAATTGAATCCTGGTATCAAAACTCATATGACAGTGGGTTACCTTCCACCTGATAGTTTGAAAACTCATATGATAGTGGGTGTCTTCGCACACGACAATGTAGCTCTCAAACAATTATCTGTAGTTGCTGAAATGAGCCTAAAAAATGCCGAAAGTCGTATGACATGCAGAAGGTCCTAGGATGAGTTTCTGACAAAATTTGTATGAAAAATATACGAACAAAAAATAAAATCATAGAATGGATCAAAGAATGATAGAAAATGGATAGAAATTGATAGAAATGAAATGGAAACCCGTTTCAGGGCCTGACATTAGGTGCTAGAAATGTGTGTGTGAAAATTATACCTAGTTGTGGATACAACACTTCAGTAAAACATCTATAAATCAAAATCTGACAAATAATTGAAAGTAAGCTAATCAGATGATTTATTGCCTTCTAGTAGGTGTGAGTATGTATTCTCAGATTAGGCCGAGACTAGTGACAATGCAACACCTAAACGAAGGATTTGAATGCAAAAGATGGATATGAAATGAATGCAAATTAATCTCTTTTTTTTTGGATTTTGTATGCAATTAGGATGAAAAATTGATATGAAACTAATCTAGAATAAAATTGAGATGATATGAAAATTTATCTAAGAATGATATGAAAACTATGAATGTAAAGCTATGATATAAAAACTATGAAAAACTGTGACCAACAATGAAAGATCTCACAAATCACCTGTCGCAAGTGCTTAATCCTTCAATCACAAATTTTCCAGAGTAGTTGTGCAAATTCATGGTTGTTAATTATGAAGAGTTGAGCCTTATTTTTATAGAAATCTAGGGCTTGAGGCATGCACGAGAAAAGCCATAAATCACTCTTGATAAACTTGGGTTGATTTTTGAGTTATCAAGAAATCAGAGATAATTAACTCACAAAAATCATGCAAAAGCAGTGTTTAACTCAAAATAGAGTTTAGATCAAATTTCTACTCATCATGAAATGTTGAGTTTCAATTTAAAATTGTTTGTTGATTTCTAGCTGACTGCTTTTCTGATTATGCATGATTTAATTATAAATTAATTTAAAAATAAAGTGATTTATTCTCAACTTAACTGATTTTTGAATTAAAACAATTGATTTATAGGTTAATCAATTATTAAATCAAACTTTATCCAAAACTATATCATTAAATATTGACAATTGGATTTAATTAATTAAATAAGAATTTAATCAATTATTCGACAGATTTTGATTTATTGTCAACATTAAATAATATAATTTAGGAATAAATGCAATTAAATTTAATTAAATAATTAAGTGGAAAAATTAAATCTAATTAATTAAATATTGAGAATATCCAATTAATCAAACTTTAGGATAAATAGGATTTATCACCAAATAATATTTAATTAAAGATAATTAGGATAAACTAGGAATATTCAAGGAATATTCCTTGATGCAGATTTAAGATAATCAATTAGGATTCCATAATGTGTAGATGTGCCTTAGGTTAGGACTTCGATGTCGATTTCATTCGATTTGAAGATGTAGGAGGTTAATGAACCTATAGCCCATTTTTGGGGTATTGCACAAACCACCCAAAGAAGATCAACATTAACACTCTTTTACTTCTTTATCTTGAACTTTTCAAAAACTTTGTTCCTTATTGAAAACAAAGACACACGAAACTGAAAGGAAAGTGATTGTACAAGATATACACAAAATACATAAGCAGCTTCACAATGCCAAAGAGAATTTAACTTTTACCTCTGTCAAAAACCCGGCTTCTTCTTTGAAACTCAACTGACAATCTGAAACCACTACTAAACTCATGATGACAAAAAATATCATGGAACATAGGCTGCATAATAACTTCAAATTTAAAATCTCCTATGCCTTCTCTCTTATGCCCCCCCACAAACTCACTATTCAAAAAACAAGCATCATTGAAATCATCATGAATTGAAACATATGGAAGGGGAAAAACAACTGATACCTTTTCTCCTTGGCTACAAATGTTTGGCTCATCTTTAATGCACACTTGCATATCAAAAGAAAAGCAACTATACTCACACTCATTCAATTTAGCCAAGGAATCTGAAACATCCTCATGCATTAAATCACTCAAATTAAACAAGTTTGATTTCTCTTGATAAACCACATTTTTATCCTCATAAAGATGATCCATACAATCAATACCATAAATCAATTCATCTTCATTGTCTTCAATGCTCAGTGGTCAAAGAATCAAACTGTCATCATGTAATGCATTTTCATCAAAATAACAACACTCACTTTGCATTACCTTTCCTCCATCTAACTTCATTGGAGCTGAAAGTTCAAGCTCAGCCATATCTAAAATATCAAAATCTGAAAATGAGTTGTCCTTAGCAAATTCCATTTCCTGGGCACATTCATCGAACAAGGGATTAGAGACAACATGGAATTGTTTCTCATAAACATTTAAACAAAGAGACGGCTAGTTCATATCAATGTCTTCATCAAATAACACCTTAATAACTTCACAACACATGTCATTACATCCATCTTCATATACACTTCTAACAAAGAAAGAAAATTTAGAATTTGAATTAGTGCATGACTCATCGCTGCTACTATCATCATATGAAAAATCATTACTACAACCAATCATATCATCTTCATAAATACCATACAATGAACTTCCCCATTTGTCTTCAGTCTCCAAGACTTTATATTTAGCTTCATTACCATCGGAACACATAGAAGACTGAAAAGAAAAATCATCTGCAGCATGAGAGAAATCTCATGATAGGTCATTAGAAATCAATTCATTCTCAACCTTATCCATGCTTCCACAATCCTTCTATTTCAAATGTTCCTCATCCATGGATTCATTACAGTCACCATTTCTCATAGCATTTAAATCATCATTAGTAAACGAGAAGTCATTTTCACAATTATCATCACTCTACTTATGAAAAGGGAGAGATGTATCTTCAATAATCTAGAAATGCTCATTACCTTCATTGGCTGAAAAAGATTCTAGCTCTTCATCAACAATATCTCTAGCAGCAACATTCATTCCACTTTCACACACACCATTTTGATCAATGCAATTAGTAGGGGAATGAAAGCATTGATGTTGCTCACCCTTTTCCTTATTGTTTACTTCATTCTAAGAATGTAAACCAGCAGAGGTATGCCTCCTTATAACTCCATATTTCAGATTTCATTCAATATCCATTGCAAATTCAAAAGCCTGGTATAAACTTTGTGGCTGTTTATCCCTCAACAGGAAACCCATATTTTGGACCAATGCACCCAAATAAATAACTAAACATATCTGATCATGGGGCCGACAATTTTCAGGGATATCCATTAAAGTTTTAAGAAATCTATTATTAAACCTTGGGATCAACTCATTTTGTTCAATTTGAATTTCCATCAATCTATCTAACAACAAGTTTACATCTACCCACCCATCAAACTGTCAAATGAAGGATGAACTCAACTCATCCCATGAATAAATTGAAGCTGTAGGAAGGAATGAGAACCATTCTCTTTCATCTCCTTTCAGAGTCTGCACAAACAACCTCATCCAAAGATCTTCATGGCATACATCAAAATCATACATCACATCAACAAAAACTTGAACATGCTTCTTTGCTGACTAGGATTGGTTCCCATCAAATTTTGGCAAGTATCCTCTGATTTCATCAGGAATCTTATTAGGGAAACCAGGTATGCCATCATAACAAAATGGTACATATCCTTTGAAAAAATAACTCCTATGAACATCCATTACTGGCTACAATCTTTGCACATATACACTTGATATTCTTGAAAACCAATAACATGAAATCTATGCTTGTAATTAACTTTCTCTTATCACTAAACTTTTCTAACATAATTCAGACACATATGATTCAACTCAAAATTTAATCTAGAAGTATGTAATTCCACACTCATATGTCCTTTCTTTTAATGACAAAATCACTTGATAAGGACCATGTAAACACATAAAATACTGAATGGAGAATACCTAGAAAGTCTTTGTTGAATGTTGTTGTTCACTTCATGTCTGACTAAAATCTGAAACAAAGCTTCACATATAAGGTTCGTTCTAACACAGAGTCACCACCTCCTTTTAGAGGACACACATTTACTCATTGATCTTTTATTGAAACATCACCAGATTCTGGGCATTCCTCACAACAAAGTCACATATATTTTTTCAAATTTTTACAACAACAAATTCTAGGTAATACATTTTCAGATCTAAAAACAATTTTCAGATTATGAAACTTATGAGACTCTCCCCAAACTGAATATAGCAAGACTATGAGATACTCCTAATGGTAAAATTATTTCAGATCCCTAGCAGAGTCACCAATTTGTTAGCAGTTTTTCTTACTGAATCCAACACACAGCCCTGAGTGCTTAGATAAAACTCTATGAAATTCCTAAACTCCTGATTCAAACAAGAAAAGACTAATTAACAAGGACCGAGTCCTTCTTCACTTTGAGCTCTTGGCTACAGGTGGGTGTACCTATCCAAATCTATTTCTTCAAAGTATTACAACACTAGTTTATATCCTTGATACAAACCTAATCTTATCAGCCCTTTCAAACATACATGAATGTAAATAATTTTTTAAGTTTTTGTGATGATGAAATCCTGTAAATTGAGGATAGACTAGTGCCTTATCCCAGGGAAGAGAGTCAGAGAGAGAAACATACATCTACAGAAATCTTCTAAGTAAACACAAACAGAACCTAGATGAAATGCCTTACAATTTATCCCCTCTTAAACACATCCAATCATCAGATTCTTGCAAAAGTCCTGAGCTCTCAGAGATTAACCTTAATATTTTACCCTTTCCTTGAAAGGAACTAGAGATTAAAATCATAGATACCTTATAAATGGTACACTAAAACTACCTTACAGATTCAATACACAAAAGCTACATAATTTAAATAAGAAGACAACCAAAAACATGCAAGGGAATTCTAGTGTATTCAAGTAGAATTTTACTATGTCTTTACATTCCAAATTTGACAAAATTTTCCAAGAAATTCAACAGTGGAGCCAAAGCCTCCCCTTACTCAAAATTTTCATCATCCTTTACAATGGAGATAAAAACTAGAGATATAGGAAGGAGGTCAGTTACAAAACTGATAGCTATCCACTTAGCCCCAAAATATCTCCAATCTTCCTCTACACTTGATCTGCAATTGATTCTTCTTCGACTGATCAACATGGCTGCAATCATTTTCCAACAAACTTGATTCTGATCTCAAAATTCTATACCAAACTACTCTTTTCCACTAAGTTGAAATTGAAAACAATGATTTCCATTTGATTCCATATGACTTGCCATTTCCAAAAATATAGTACATACCTATATTAGGTTAAAAAATGAATCTCTAGGCATTAATTCTCTGAAGAGGCCCTATCATTTAAATTTTTGGATTTAATCCTATTGTGCAAACTATGTCACATTTTAAATCTTCCTAAATCTTTTAAATCTAGCCTTTTTATATTATTTATGCATTTTTACCACAGAAACCACCAGGATGTTGCAAGTCTTGCGATGTGATTGGTTGCTCGGACTAACCCTGGTGTTGACCCATGATTGGGAGATTAAGCGAATGCACTTGTTATCATAATCTCTAAATACTTTATTTAACCATGGTCAAGTCTGGCGATTCGGTGAATGACCTATCTCTGAATCTCAGAATCAATTTGTAACCCTGAGTTAAATCTGGAGAATGGGTGAAAGCCTTCAGTCTCTTAATCTCTGAATGATTCCTAATGTGAGTGTTCCAAGGCTTGCTAGCACTTCATCCAAGAGACCTAGCTTGTGTCTTCTAGGAACCTAATCTCCTCTAGGTCCTGATTAGTTTAGATGATTAGCTAAGACCAATTCCAACTCTTCTCTAAGAGTTCTTAACCCTTGTGCTTCACCTTGAAAGACTAACACCTTTTAGTTAGAACAATCCTTCACCTTGGACAGTTAGAAAGATCTAAATGCTACCTTCTCACAAACTTCAATCTTCATTGTAGGGGTGTCCATCATCATGAAAATATTCCCAATTTTTTCATTTGAAACAATTTGATTTGGTCTTCTAGCCCTTTTCCACCACGTTCAAGGTTCCACCTTGAAATGGCCTAATTAGGCCTATTTTCTTGTAGCCTTTTGCAGAGGATTTTGTCCCTTCTTTCCAAAATTATTCAAAAAACCTACAAAAACCAATTAAGGATTTGGATACCCTTTTGGCTCTTACTAAAGATTCCTCAAGTTTTAGGTCCTGGTAGCCTCCGTACACTACCTTCCTACAAACTAGGACAAATAGGGCTAAAAGACCTATTTTCTAGGACTAATTGTATCCTAGTGTCGTACATTACCTCTCCACCCTACACAAAATCTTCTCTTCTTCACAACCTAATCCTCTAACTGGGCATTGTCTGCTCGCCAAGGGCTTAGTAGTAAAAATAGATCTCCATATCTCCATGACTCCTAATCCCAAAAATATGTACACTAATGACTACCCTAACATTTCCATCTGTCCTTAGGTGATTCCCATGGCTAGATTTCATGGGGGAGCCATGAATGCACCGACTGGTCAAAACAGGACTAGTGTAGACTCTAGATCAAAAACAATTTAAACAACACAATAGAACTTCTGAAAACAACTTAATTCCTAAATGAAAAATTCTTAGAAAAATCTAAAGAACACTAAACAACCACTATATTAAGACTTTCAATCCATTTCAAGGCACTATCACAACAAAAGCTTAGTTTCTTTCTTGAAACAGTGTTGCAGAGATGTATTCAATATTCACGAACTATTACAATGATTCTCTAAACTCAAGATTCAAGCCTTCCTTAACATAAGATGCCATTTCCATCATTCTAGGGCCCATTGGCTGATCTCCCACTTCCTATTCTTAAGGTAATCCAAAGATAACTGAGTTGCATGCAACATTTGTAATAATTGCAAATGTTGTCATGACAACTTCTTAACAACATTTTGGCATCTTTCACTTATGCCATCATCCTATTTCTTAGGACTACTAGCCTCCTATATTTCAAGGATCCAAGATCATTAATCAACCTATGGCATCCCTATGACATCATTTATCATTATTTATGTGTTTAAGACACATTGAAGACTCAAACTCAAACTCCTAACACTAAGAAAAATTAACAACTACTAACAATGGCTATTTGGGTGACCTTAGTCCTAATGACTAACTCACCTAGCCCACATTGCAATGAAATTCTAAGGTCTTAAAATAAATTAACATCCCTGACTTGGCTAGAGTTAAGTACAAGGCAAAAAACAACTAAAACATGGAGGTTAGCCTAGGTGTGCTCCTGCAGCATCCTCCCCAAAATAGAAAGTTCAATCCACCCTTGGATTGATGATGCTTGGATCAATTCCAATCTTCTTGAACTTTGATTCCTTTATCCATACTACATCAACAATCATTTTCCCATGCTTCTTTATGAGATGTTCTTTATACTCCTTGGTCCCAGTCTTTTTATAGACCCTTGTGTCCAATATACTATCAGCTCCTATGACTATAGCAGTGGATAATTGGAGATCTTCCACATCTTTGATCACTTCATGAAGGATTTGATCCATATCTTGTTGTGGTCCTTTATAATGGACTAAGTCTGCAATGTTGAAGACCCTGGACAATTCACTATCTTTCGGTAGCTCAACTCTGAATGCATTATCACCATACTTAGCCAAGATAGGACATGGACCTATCCTCCTCATCTAAAACTTGTGAGGGAATCCCTTTTGAAGTCTTGATTTGTTAAGATGCACCATAACCAAGTCACCCACATTGAACTAAACTGTTCTTCTACTCTCATCCACCTTGGTTTTATGTTTCATGGTGTTCTTTGTCAAGGTCTTCCTCATTGTATCATGTATCTCCTACATAGCATATGCAAAGTCATCAGCATATCCACTTCCCTTCACTCCATCCTTCAAATCTCTTAGTTAATATACTCCTCTAGGATGTAGTCCATAGACTATTTCAAAGGGACTCCTCCCTGTGGATCTATTTATAGTGTCATTGTAGACATATTCAGCTTGCCCAATCAACTAATCCCATTGTTGACCATACTCCTTGGTCAAGAACCTTAGTAGATTTACAAGGCTTCTATTGACAACCTCAGTCTAACCATCAATTTGGGGATGGTAGGCCGATCCAAAGGATAAGTTAGTGCCTAACCTTTGCCAAAGAGTCTTCCAAAAATGACTCATGAATTTAGTGTCTCTATTTGACACAATGCTGATAGGTAACCCATGGATTCTTACAATCTCTTTGAAGAAAAGAGAGGCTATTTGACTAGCATCATTAGTGGTCTTACATGGCACAAAGTGAGCCATCTTGTTGAATCTATCCACAACCACATAAACACTATCCATACCTTGTCTTGTCTTGGGTAACCCAACTACAAAATCCATACTCAAGCATTCCCATGGCCTAGTAGGAATAGGTAGTGGTTGATAAAGACCTTCATTTGAATAAGTTCCCTTGGCCTTTTGACATACAACACAAATTTTCACATACCTCCTAAGATCATGATTTATCCTTGGCCAATAATAGAACCTTCGAACAAGTTCTTGAGTCTTAGTGATCCTAAAGTAACCACTCAAAGCACCATTATGATTTTCTTGAATCAAATTCTCTCTAATAGAGCCTCTAGGAACACATAATTGATTCCCTTTAAACAAGAGATCAATTTGCAAAGTATATTCAACATACCTACTATGAAAATGATTCTTGTATTCAGCACATACCTTATAAATGTCTACAAAATCTTCATCATCTGCATATAGATCCTTGAAGTGATCTATCCAAATGCTCTTCAACTGAATTTCTTGGATTGTGAGAGCTCTTCTATACAATGCATTTGCCACTTTATTGAAGACACATTTATTGTGCTTGATATTAAAGGTATAAGCTTGTAGGTACTCAACCCACTTCAAGTGCTTGTGACTTAACTTCTCTTGTGAATTCCGGAAACTAAGTGCTTGGTTGTCTGAATACACAATGAACTCCTTGGGAAGAAAGTAGTGCCTATAATTCCTTAGAGCTTGGACCAATGCATACATTTCAAGGTCATAAGAAGAGTACTTCTTCTTGGCTTCACTTAACTTTTCTGAATGAAAAGCCATCGGTCTACCCTCTTGACTTAATAAAGCTCCAATAACCACATTGATAGCATCACACTCAATGGTGAAAAGCTTCTCAAAGCATGGCAACACTAAAATAGGTTGGGTAGTGTATCATCTTAAAATTGAAGCACTTCCATGATAAGAGTGTTTAGCCCTCTGAGTAAGTGGTTTGGGGTCATGTTAAGTGCCTTGATTAGGTCTTTGCATGTATTTGGCTTTCTCCTCGCTTTCCACTTCTTTCCTGCACTTGATTCCTTCATTCTAAGTGAAATTAGGGTTAGCATCCCAAGGATTCTCCATAATTTCCATCTTCCATGGCTCTATTTTCTAGGTAGGACTTAGAAATAGGTCCTCCTGGCCTTCATCATAGTCATCATGGGATTTTATGTCTATCTCTGGCATTCTATCCCTTCATGATATCATTTCTAGGTCTCTGAGCATCCCTGGGACCTCTTGACCCGATTCTGACTAAATCTAGGCCCAAGGTCAAATTCAAGGTTGATCCTGACTAGTTCAAGATCAAGCTAGAACTTGACTAGGTTAGGATCAAACTCGAACCTGACCAGGTTAGTCCTAACCTTGATTTTTCCCCACTCTTTCAAATCTCCAAATTTCTTGATTTTTGGGCATTAGGTTTTCAGGATATTTGTTTTCCCACCTCTGGGTCGGCCATTTCATGTTTCAAAATGGTAAATCCTCTAATTGCATTTAATCTAGGTATATTTTCTAAAGGTTAGGTCCTAATTGGGATTTAATTCTCCAAGGTGGCCCCTCTAGAGGATTGTGCCCTAGTTCACTATAAAATGAGGCCTTCCTCTCTCATTTTCACATCCATTTATTCATATCTCATCTCAAGCAATTTCATGAGAAAGATCTCAAGTGCAAGAAAGTGAATTCAAGAATTAAAGCAAGTCTTCAAGCATTCATATGTTTAAGCATCTATCCATCAAGGAGATCCATTGTTAGCTATTGAAGGATTCAATCTCTTTGGAACCCCTTTGATGATCCATCATGCTCCATTCATTCAAGTCTTCTCATATGCAAAGATCAAGTCAAGATTGGTGTTAAAGATCAAATGCCATTGATTGGAGACATCCTACATTCATTCTACATCCATTGAAGCATTTCTACTTGTGGATTTGAGGATTTGAATCCTCTTCAAGGACTTCAACATAAGTGAGGTGATTTGTTTCAATTGCTTTGTTTATGCACACTACAGTTCAATTCAATTTCAAGGTTAATTCCTAAACTGGGGTTTGACCAAGGCAAACCCCCCATACAACAAAAACCCCTATTTTCATGTAGGTATAGGTGTGGGATTTCAGATCTGAGAGTGAATTTGGATACCCTTTTAGGTGAACTTCTAAGATCTGTGAACAGAATCAGAATCAACCTTCAAATAAAGAATCTAGCCTAACCTTTTATGAGGGTCAAAGTTGACCTGAGCTCATCTTGGAGAAAGATTTTTGGGTTTTCTTCATCTCGGCATTTCCAGTCCCAAATAGGTTGTAGAATCCTCTGAAACCTCACACAGACATCAGAAATTGGCATTTTCCAGATCTGCCCTAATTTAAGGTTAGTACTTGTATTTCAATTATTTTAGATCTCAAGCATAACTCCATTATAGGGAAACATTGGATTTGCTCTCTTTTTCATATTCTTTATAGATTGATTTGATTGTGCATTAACCTCTTGGTTGATCAAATTGGATCTCTCCTTTGGGAATTTGGATTTGGGAATAGATCTCATATTTCCTGACACATTTATCTACTCTTATATCTGAATATTGGTGATTCCATTTTAACCATATTCATTTTGGTGAACCCGACATACTTACTCTACTTTCTTTTATGGAATTGGATGCCTTTATTGTGTTTTCCTTTTATCTTGTTAGTATTAGATTTTTCCTTTGTGGTAGATCTTGCATGCTAATTAGATTTCATATTCATGCTTTATGTGTTGTTAGTTTAGTTCATTTTCATTACATTGGTTTATGAGCTTTACTACTACTATTCCTACTTATAACATTCTGGTTAGAAGAAGTCATAGACTCATGGGTGCCTTTGATCCTAATTCTTCCTCTCCTTTCCTTAGGATCTTAGATGATAACTTGATTCTTCATGATTCCAATCCTACTATGGAGAAAAAATCTTCTCACTCATCTCATGATGAGGATGATGCTTTAAGTGTTCCTCCTGAACAAGTCCAAAAACTTTCCACTGAACTTGATAAAATGGGTTATTGGCTTATTCAAGAGAACCATAATCAAGATTCTATTCAAGCTATAGAGGCTCTTAAGAAAGTTCTCTATGATAGTGATCAAGGTGTTAACCTATTGTGTGGTATTACTCACCATGTGCATTCAAATCTTAAACCTTTAGTTCAAGAAGCTCAAGATTTAGGGTCGATTCCTCCTATCACTAGTGTTGAACCTCCTAATCCTTTACCTAGTATTCCTACCTATACTCGTTTGGTGACTGTGATAGTTCCCTCTATTCCTATGAGTGTTCCTCTGGTGTCTCTTCCTACATCACACCCTTCATATCATAATTTTCCTTTTACTTATTCCAATTTGCTTCCAACTATAGTTCCTAGTGTTCCTCCAATTGTGTATTCTATTCCTGTAGCTTCTTACACTTTACCTAGTGTGTCTAATGTTGCTACTCCTCCTATTTACTCTAATGATTCAACTATCATCAGTTTGGCTCAAACTGTGTCCTCCTTACAACAAAAACTTGCTTCCTTAACCGAAAACAAGTTTAGTATCCCTACATGTGACATGGGAAGTCCTTTGTCCTTGGATATTATCTGTACTCTTGTTCCTCAACAAGGTGAGATGCCTTGTCTTGAGAATTATAATGGAAAAGGAGATCATATTCATCATGTTAAAACATTCCAAATCCTTTGTAGTGATTATGCTCATGACCATAGGATTTTAGCCAAATTATTTGCTAGAACCTTCCATGACAAGGCCTTACAATGGTATTGTTCCTTGCCTCCTATTCCATTGATTCCTTTCCAAAACTTGCTAATGCCTTTATTACAATTTCAAAACAACATTGGCCCGCAAGTGTCTTTGACTGATTTGATGCATTGTAAACAAAGTACTAAGGAAAAATTAACTAAATTTATTGGTAGATTTAAGCATTTGCATGCTCAAATTTTCTATCTTGTTCTTGATATTGATATTCAACAAATGTTTATTTCAAATTTGCAAAAGGATATTAGAGATAAGATTTTGCTAACTGAATTTACCTCTTTTCAACAACTCTATGCAACGCTTCATCATTATCAATTACAAGTGAGTTAATTTGAGAGCAACACTCCAATGGCTCCTATTCCAGTTGATAAGAGTGATGCTGCTCCTAATCCAAACAAGTTTAAAAAATTCAACAATTATGTCAAGATAAATAAACAAGTGAATTCACTTTCTGATCAAGTTGCTATTGCATCTCATAATGCCACTTCTACAAAGACTTCTTTTCAATTAAATCATACATTTACTCCTCTTTCTAAACCTTTACATGCTATTATGAATAGGTTGTTGACTGCTAATATGATTACTTTACCTCCTATTCGATCTATTTTACTTGCTACAATTACATCTAAATATTTTGATCAAAATGCTTTTTATCAATATCATCGTCAAAATGGTCATGATACTGAGAAGTGTTATTCTTTAAAACATAAGGTTCAAGATTTAATTGATTCTAATGCCTTATCTGTTGATAATCTGGATGGTAGTGGGAACAAATCTATCTCTCCTCCTAATCAGAACCTTCAAATCTATACGAAACCTTTACATATGCATGATACTAATACAATTGCTCAACGATCTGCTATGGAAATTGTGTATGATTCCAAGATGGATGATCTCCATCATGTTGTTAACCAAGTGGAGCATGTTGGTCAATCTTTATCTCCACCTCAACCTCAACCTCAACCTAAGATTCAACCTAAAGTTCAATCTCAACCTCAACCAAAACCTAAACCTAAAATGAAAACTCAACCTCGACTACAATTTAAGAATAACAGACCTCAAGAACTTTTGATTACCTTTGATGACTCTGAGACTATTAAAGCTCTTGATGGTCCCCTTTACATTATTGCTAGCATTTCTTAGAAACCTACTCGTGGTTGTCTTGTTGATCCTACATCCTCAGTTAATTTTATCACTGAAGAAAATCTTTTTATGAAAATCTTACAATGTGAATTTTATGATACATTGGATGTGTGGATTCAAACTTGTAATGGTTTTCTTTATCCATCATTTGGTTCTATTACTTTATCGGTTGAACTTTGTGGAAAAATTGTGAACACTACCTTTGTTGTGGTTCCTACTTCTGATCAATTTCAAGTTAAGCTAGGTTTTCCTTGGTTGACTACCATGCATACTGTTGCGTCACCTATCCATAAGTGTCTTAAGTTCATTCATGATGAAGAAGTGAAGATGATTAATCATAGCTTATATCAACCTTCCAGGCCTAGAGATTGTACTACTCTTGATTTCTTTTGGTCTTCATTACCTAATTCATGTCTTCCTCGACCTAATAATCTTTTTCAATCATATCAAGCTTATAAACATTGTAAGATTCTTGGATTAAGCTCACCTCCTATGGATCTTAATCATGGTCTTTTACCTACACCTTCAATACCTCCTTTAACTATGGCTTCTAGTTCTATTAATCAAGTTCCTTCTACCAAACTTATAAAAGATCCTATGATTGTTTCTCCTATGGTTAATAATCCTATTGATCTTCCTAAAGAACCTGTGAAGGATCCTATGATCATTCCTCCTAGTTATCAACCTATTTCAAATAAATCAAAATGTAATCAATTTGCTAATGAACGTCATAAAAAGCATCATGCTCATGCTAAAGCTCAAAGATCTCTACCTTCCTTAGATAAACCTATGCATAATATGTTAGAAGAGGTTGTTACTAATAATGATGTTGATATGCATGATTTTGATGATTCTATTCATATCTTAGATCCCATTTTGATTAATTTGGATGAAGAAGATGCTCTTGATGATACTAATGATGTTAATGATGAATATGAGACTATTAACATTGACATTGATTTGCCTAATATGCTTTCATCACAATTAACTCTTACACCTAGTGTCAAACATTGTGATTCTCAAGAGGATCCTTGTTTGGAACTGGCTATCATTCCTATCATGTTGGATATAGTCCCTCTTGCAAGTTACCCACCTTCCCTAAATGATCTACAATGAGATGGGGAGAGTAGGTGGCACGCTTGATTGACATGTCCTTCATGGTAGCTTTGTTGTGTGTTTGCCTACTATACCATGTTTCTCCCGTAATGTGATTGATAAATGTTGTTAGATTCTTTTATACAATCCTTGTTACTCAGTTGGTGCAAGGTGATGAAGGAATCAAAACTGTTGTTCAAATTCTTCTATATGTATCTCTATTCTTCTATGTGTTGTTCAATGTTATGTTGTAAATGTGCTATTGTTCATAAATGTTTCCTTGTGTAATCTTCTTGGATTTGAGATATGGTAGCACTAATTCTTTTTGGTCTCCATGTCATGGTCTAAAAAGATTCTCCTTCGTATATATTATGTGATCTTTCCTCCTTTGTGATCGTAGTTCTACTTTCTTTGGGGAATGATGTCAATTCATTTGCAATGATATCATATATATATTATCTTATGATCATACTAACCCCATGGAAGGTAGATCCCTTTTGTGTTCTCTATATGTTTCTGTGATATTTCCCTTATTTTTTCTTCGTCTGGGGGCATCTTGACATGGAAACGTAATCAGTGGAGTTGTTTATGTTTCTGTTAAAGCCATTTCTCTTGTTGAAGTGTCAGCAATGACTTTGATGTGGGGGCATATGCTCTGCTCACCTATTGCACACATGCACTTTTTGATATGCATATTATTTTTCAAGATACTTTTCTCCCTTTTTGGATTAGTAACTAATCCTTAAAGCATGGATTTATATTTTAGGATCTCTTGATCCCTCTAGTTTAAAATACACATATATTTTGATCACTTAAGGTCAGAGGGATCCTTAAGACTAGATCTCTTTTGTTTTTGGTTTTATTCTTATGGAATAGAATATTCCTAAGGATGAATCCTTGATGGGTTGACTAATGAGTAACCACATTCACTAGGCAGTTCAATTCCATCTTTCCAGTTGCGCCATTCTCTTGTGTGGTTCACAATGGGACATAAGTTCTCATTGGGTGAGTTAATCACACCTTTCTCTCTCTAGAGATGTCTCTCTTATTGTGATCTAGAAGTCAAAAAAGACTTGAGTCCCTGGGGGCTTAAGGTTTCTCTTTTTCCCTTCGATTACGATAAGATTATCTTTTCATTCTAATCTCCTTTACCAAGAGTTTGCATTGAGTCCATACTCTTGCTAAAGTGGGGGCTTAATGTATCATCTTAAAATGGAAGCACTTCAATGATAAGAGAATTTATCCCTCTGAGTAAGTGGTTTATGGTCATGTTAAGCACCTTGATTAGGTCTTTGCATGTATTTGGCTTTCTCCCCGCTTTCCACTTCTTTCATGCACCTGATTCATTCATTCTAGGTGAAATTAGGGTTAGGATCCCAAGGATTCTCCTTAATTTCCCTCTTCCAAGGCTCTATTTTCTAGGTAGGACTTAGAAATAGGTCATCCTAGCCTACATCATAGTCATCATGGGATTTTATGTCTGTCTCTGGAATTCTGTCCCTTCCTAATATCATTTCTAGGTCTCCAAGCATCCCCAGGACCTCCTAACCTAATTTTGACTGAATTTAGGCCCAAGGTAAAATTCAAGGTTGATCCTGACTAGGTTAGGATCAAGCTCAAAATTGACTATGTTAGGATTGAACTTGAACCTAACTAGGTAAGTCCCAACCTCAATTTTGCCCCCCTCTTTCAAATCTCCAAATTTCTTGATTTTCGGGCATCGGGTTTTCAGGATATTTGTTTTCCAACCTCCGGATCAGCCATTTCGAGTTTTAGAATGGTAAATCCTCTAATTTCATTTAATATAGGTATATTTTCTAAAGGTTAGGTCCTAATTGGGATTTAATTCTCCAAGGTGGCCCCTCTAGAGGATTGTGCCCTAGTTCACTATAAAAGGAGGCCTTCCTCTCTCATTTTCACATCCATTTATTCATATCTCATCTCAAGCAATTTCATGAGAAAGATCTCAAGTGCAAGCAAGTGAATTCAAGCATTCAAGTGTTCAAGCATCTATCCATCAAGGAGATCCATTGTTAGCTATTGAAGGATTCAATCTCTTTGGAGCCCCTTTGATGATCCATCTTGCTCCATTCATTCAAGCCTTCTCATATGCAAAGATCAAGTCAAGATTGTTGTTGAAGATCAAATGCCATTGATTGGAGACATCCTACATTCATTCTACATCCATTGAATCATTTCTACTTGTGGATTTGAGGATTCAAATCCTCTACAAGGACTTCAACATAAGTGAGGTGATTTGTTTCAATTGCTTTGTTTATGCACACTACATTTCAATTCAATTTCAAGGTTAATTTCTAAACTAGGGTTTGACCAAGGCAAACCCCCCATACAACAAAAACCCCCCATTTTATTATAGGTGGAGGTGTGGGATTTTAGATCTGAGAGTGAATTTGGATACCCTTTTCAACGAACTTTTGAGATTTGCGAACAGAATCAGAATTGGCCTTCAAATAAAGAATCTAGCCTTTGACCTTTTATGAGGGTCAAAGTTGACCTAAGCTCATCTTGGAGAAAGATTTCTAGGTTTTCTTCATCTTGGTATTTCCAATCCAGAAAAGGTTGTAGAATCCTCCAAAACCTCACACACACATTAGAAATTGGCATTTTCTAGATCTGCCCTAATTTAGGGTTAGTACTTGTATTTCAATTATTTCAGATTTCAAGCATAACTCCATTATAGGGAAACATTGGATTTTCTCTCTTTTTCATATTCTTTATAGATTGATTCGATTGTGCATTAACCTCTTGGTTGATCAAATTGGATCTCTCCTTTGGGAATTTGGATTTGGGAATAGATCTCATATTTCCCCACACATTTATCTACTCTTATATCTAAATATTGGTGATTCCATTTTAACCATATTCAAGTAGCTATCTTTTCATTCAACAACTCAAAGCTCTTATTAGGATGCTCATTCCATACAAATTTGGTTTTCATTCCTCCTTTGATTGTGTTTAACATAGGAGCACAAATTGCACTAAATTGCCTTATGAATTTCCTATAATATTGTGCAAGGCCTTGAAAAATCCTTATCTCTGTTGCTGTCCTTGGAGTAGGCCAATTCATGATAGCCTCCACTTTTCTCTTGTCCATTTTTAGATTTCCATGTGATAGGACAAATCCAAGGTACACCAACTTTGTTTTGATGAACTCACACTTCTCCAAGTTGATCATCAACTTCTCATCATGTAGCTTCTTGAAAATAATATCAAGATGTTCTAGGTGCTCACTTCTTGTCTTTCTATAAATCAATATATCATCTACATATACTACTACAAACTTGCATATGTAGTCTTTGATGACTTCATTCATGAGCCTCATGAATGTGGAGGGGGCATTGGATAACCCAAATGGCATGACAAGCCATTCATAAAAACCTTCATTGGTCTTGAAGGATATTTTCCACTCATCTCCTTCATGTATTCTTATTTGGTGATAGCCACTCTTCAAGTCTATCTTGCTATAGTACTTGGCTTCACCTAGACAATCCATTAGGTCTTTAATCCTAGGGATAGGGAGCCTATATCTTATAGTTATTCTATTGATAGCCCTTGAATTAGTACAAAGCCTCCAAGTTCTTCCTTTCTTAGGTTCAAGTACAGTGCGTATGACACATGGACTAATGCTCTTTCTAATTAGGCCTTGGTTTAGGAGTTCTTGTATTTGTCTAGCAATTTCCTTATTTTGTTGAGGGGTGATTTTGTAAGCTGCTTTATTAGGAAGGGAAGCTTCTGGGATAAGGTCTATCCTATGACTTATGGCTCTTTTAGGGGGTAAAGCTGATGGTTTCCCATCACTCATATACCTTGGTAAGTCTACGACATGCTTTGTAACTCCTTGGGAAACTCTTTCTCCTTAGTCACCTTGCCTTCATGTAACTCCTTTGGTCTCAACACCAATGCAAAGCCTACATCTTCACTCTCTTCCATGGCTTGTAAGAATTATTTTTTACCCACCATAAGTACATTTGGACCTACTATCTTCACCTCAGCATCCTCCAATAGTGACTATATTTTGAAGGTCACATTGTCCTTCTTGAAAGAATAAGCATTCTTTCCTCCATCATGTATGGCTTGGCGGTCAAATTGCCAAGGTCTACCTAGGAGAAAATGATATGCATCCATAGGTAACACATCACACAAAACTTTGTCTTTGTACCTTCCAATGGAGAAATCCACCCATTCTTCTTCATTCACCAACACATGTTGGCCGTTATTGAGCTAAGTGACCTTGTAAGGATTAGTGTGGGGTATCCTTGTCAACTTTAGCTTGCTGACTACTTCCTCTGACATAATGTTATCAGTAGAGCCTGAGTCAATGATGACTCTAAATACTTTCCCCATCATCTTGCACTTTATCCTAAACAAAGATCTCCTTTTTCTTGGCTCTTCCTTCACTAGCTCCTTGATCAAAGTTCTCCTCATCATGAGGTTCTCTCCTTCTTTTGAATTCAATGGTACTTCAGCATGTTTCTCTATTGCATTAGTCTCATCATGAATTAGGTTAGTTCTCTTGTCACCTCCCTATGAAGAGCCACCTTTCTCTGGACACCTATAGGAAAGATGTCCCATTTCATTGCAATGGTAGCACTTCATATTGGCAAAGTAGTTGCCTCTTCCTCCTTGTCCACCATTCCTTCCTCTAGAATTAGAGCTTCTTCCTCTACCACCTCTACTAGAGCTTCCTTCTTGCTGCTCGTTGAATTTTATGTCTCCTTGAGTTCTTGATTCAAAACTTCTCCCACCATAGCCACCTCTTTTCCCTCTACTATCCTTGCCTTTACCTTTAACTTTTGAGGTTTCTTGTTTCCTTTTGATTTTCTCTTCTATCTTCAAGGTGATTTGATAGCATTAGCGAATGGTTTTGAAGTTCACTAGACTCATTTCTTCTTGAATAGACCATTTGAGGCCATTCAAGTACCTTGCAAGCTTAATGCTTTCATCTTCAACTACCTTTGATCTCAAACATAACTTTTGAAACTCCTCAGTGTATGCTTAGACATCTAGATCTTTTTGTCTAAGATTGTCTCTCCTCCTATGAAGCTAAACTTCATAATCATCAAGAAGGTAGGTTTCCCTCACTTTGGTTACCATGCCCTTCCATGTAACTATAGGACATTTTCCATCCTTCTCCCTCTTGGTTTGCACAAACTTCCACCATGTTAATGATGAACCTCTTGGCCTAGACTTGGCAACTTCCACCATGTTAATGTTGAACCTCTTAGCCTAGACTTGGCAACTTCCACCATGTTAATGCTGAACCTCTTAGCCTAGACTTGGCCACCATAAATGTTTTGTGCCTCAAAGATACCATCACATTCAAAATGGTTCTCAATGTTGTGTATCCAATCCACAACTGAATCTAGATCCATTTATCCACTAAATAGTGGCACACCCTCCAATGCTTTCCCACTCAAAGCCTTCAGTGCTTTTAAGAGTGGCTCTTGAAGAAGAATAGGGTCAAGTGTTGGAGCTTCCTCCTCCAACTCTAATTCCTTCTCCCTTGCTTCTTTTTATTCCTTTTGGTCAATTTTGTCTTTGACCTTATCAACTTTGTCTTAGACTTCACCCAAGAGCTACTCCATTTGAGCTAGTTTTTCCCTTAGCAACTTGTTATATTCTTCTTGTTCCTCAACATTCTTGGCTAAATCAATGTTAGTCACCATGGTTTTATCTTCCACTGATCCAATTGGTATATTTTCTCCCATTGATTTAGTATGCTACAACATCCACCACAAGCCTGATCAATTCAGCTCTGATACCAATATGATGTGAGTGTTCCAAGGCTTGCTAGCACTTCATCCAAGATACCTAGCTTGTCTCTTCTAGGAACCTAATATCCTCTGGGTCTTGATTAGTTTAGATGATTAACTAAGACCAATTCCAACTCTTCTCTAATAGTTCTTAACCCTTGTGCTTCACCTTGAAAGACTAACACCTTTTAGTTAGTACAATCCTTCACCTTCACTTAGAAAGCTCTAAGTGCTACCTTCTCACAAATTTAAATCTTCATTTTATGGGTTTATATCATCATAAAAACATTCCCAATACTTTCATTTGAATCCATTTGATTGGGTCTTCAAGCCCATTTCCACCGAGTTCAAGGTTCCACCTTGAAATGGCCTAATTAGGCCTATTTTCTTGTAGCCTTTTGCAGAGGCTTTTGTCCCTTCTTTCCAATATTATTCAAATAACATACAAAACCAATTAGGAATTTGGATACCCTTTTGGCTCTTACCAAATATTCTGCAATTTTTAGGTCCTGGTAGCCTTTGTACACTGCCTTCCTACAAACTAGGACAAATAGGGCTAAAAGACCTATTTTCTAGGACTAACTGTATCCTAGTATGAATCTTGCTCAAAACTTGGTATAATGGATTGAAATACTCTCAATCCTCATATCATTTTAGGATATGATGAAATCCTACTTGGAACTATACTTGTTCTATACAGTACATCTCTACCCTATAAGAAATCTTCTCTTCTTCACAACCTAAGCCTCTAACCAGGCACTGTCTGCTTGCCTAGGGCTTAGTAGTAAAAATATCTCTCCATATCTCCATGACTCCTAATGATAAAAATATATACACTAATAACTCCCCTAACATTTCCATCTATCCTTAGGTTATTCCCATGGCTAGATTTCATGGGGGAGCCATGAATGCATCGACTGGTCAAAACAGGACCAGTGTAGACTCTAAATCAAAAACAATTTAAACAACACAATAGAACCTCTGAAAAAAAATTAATTCCTGAATGAAAAAGTCTTAGAACAATTTAAAGAACACTAAACAACCACCATATCAAGAATTTCAATCCATTTCAAGGCACTGTTACAACAAAAGCTCAGGTTCTTTTGAAACAGTGTTGCAGAGCTGTATTCAATATTCACAAACTATTACAATGATTCTCTAACCTTGATATTTGAGCATTTCTTAAGATAAGATGCCATTTCCATCATTTTAGGGCCTAATGGCTGATCTCCCACATCCTATTCTTAAGGGAATCCAAAGATAACCGAGTTGCTTGCAACATTTGCAATAATTGCAAATGTTGTCATGACAACTTCTTAACAACATTTTGGCATCTTTCACTTATGCCATCATCCTATTTCTTAGGACTACTAACCTCCTATATTTCAAGGATCCAAGATCATTAATGACCCTATGGAATCTCTATGACATTATTTAGTATCATTTATGTGTTTAAGATGCATTGAAGACTCTAGCTCAAACTCCTAACACTAGGAAAAATTAACAACTACTAACAATGGCTATTTGGGTGACCTTAGTCATAATGAATAACTCACCTACCCCACATTGCAATGACCTTCTAAGGTCTTAAAAAAAACTAACATCCCTAACTTGGCTAGAGTCAAGTACAAGCCAAAAACAACTAAAACATGAAGGTTAGCCTAGGTGTGCTCCTGCACCAATTCCTCCCTAACCACCTAGATTTAAAGATTATGTGACTACAATTATCTCATGATCTCTAAATGTCTTTCCTTGACCACCAGGGATGTGGAGATTGTGTGACTATTTTTCACATGATCGTTGAATGGTTAGGGCTTAACCACCAGGATCTGGTGACTAACTACCCATTGGTTCTCCGGATGCTAGCCTTAACTATCGGTTGATCTCACAAATGCACGACTGGGCACCATGTGTCACCTATATCTAGTTTTCATCATTTCTTGTCTTCAAAATTACCTCTGTCTTTGGGCCCATTGACATGCTTCCTCAGGCACCTCCACACACGCATGTGCAGAGCCTCCTACCGTTTCTTTTAATTTCTTATGTGAGTGGTGTTTTATTTATGCACCTCAAATCCCCACTTTTGGGTGAATGTGGGATAAATCTGGCAAGTGTTTTCAAATTTTTACATTAAAAATTTATCTCTTACAGCCAACTAGCATGCACACCTAGGTAGGCCCACAAGGGCATGAGGCAGCCACAAGCCTCCTTGTTACTTCACTTACCTTAATGCTGAGCCCTGTTGATTTTAAACAACTCAAAATACCAAAAAAGGTGTGCATGTGGGATAAACCCACATGCACACCTTTAGCATTTTCCTCCATTTCTCCAACCTATGCATGCTCAACCTTCTTGTTGTGGCCCTTACCTTGTAGGTGATCTATCCTTATGTTTACAATCTACATTTAAATGCTACCATGCACATCACTTGCTCAGTGTGCACATCCTCCATTCTTCACATTTTACTTATCCTATAGCATACTATGGCACATGCCTCCTTCAAACTAGTGCGCATCCTCTAGCCAAATGACATACACATCCCTTACCTTTGTTTTTAATCTTGTAGGAAGCCCTTTGCAAAGTACGCACTTCTCCATTATTTGGAATGCACCACTCCATTGTTTGGTGCACTCTCACACATTGGTTGCAGGCAGTGCCTTGCACATTACCTAGACTTCTTTCCTCAAAGATGGTTCACACACTATTCCATGAAATTTGCATTTGATACGCACCTTACTTAGTGCATGCTTCTCCTATATTTTAACTAGCTATGCATCCCAAACTTCACACAACCCTTTCATTATTTTTTGTGTTTCGGTATGCAAAGAACCACCTTTCATTTGTTATGCAATGTGTTGGCAGCCTTTGGCTAATGTGTTGGCTCTTGTATGCCATGCGTGAGCCCACAAGAGTTCTCACACCATCCTTACTACAAAAAACTTGTATGCCAAACATTTAATGCACCAAACATTAGCCACTTTGTGTGCTACCTCCAGCTTGGTCTCACACAAACCCTTTGGTCCCCTGCGTGAATTTGCAGGCATCCTCTTTTACTTGCATGTGTAGTCTCCCTCTCCATTCACATTGTCTATCTTTGCCTCATGCACACCTCCATTTCTAGTGCATGCATGTCATGCACCCTCTTCGCAGTGCCCAGTTTGCAATGTTTTTGGGATGTGCAATGCCTGGCACATTTCATTTTCCTCCTTTTCTTGTGTTTTAATTACCTTGCACCCAAGATGCAAGCACATGCTAGCAACTTGTTACCTGGAGGCAATTATGCATCCAAACCCTTGGGTCCTCCTTGCTCCATGTGTTATACTCCATTGAATTTTCATATGATAAAACTTGTTCATCTCATTGTTTGGGTACACTGCTTGCAAACACATTCACACACATCCCTTTACATGCCCCACCCTTTGACTTACCTTGCAATTTCTGTTCTCAATCCTTTTCACTCAATTTTTTAGTGGCTTCCTTATGCTAAGCACCTAAAAACCACAAGAACACATATGACAAAAAAAATGTCCAGTCCCCTCCATTAGTTTGGTATGCACAATCTTTAGTGCATTGCACACCCCTTGCCTTTATGTTATTTTGTGCTAGCAGCCTTATAAACACTTACTTTGTTTGCAGGTGCAACAAGCTGCAAGAGAAAATGTCCACTAGCACTTTGGTGTGAACACATCAACAGAATAATTTTTTTTTCAACTGGCACTTGGTACATATAACTAGTAACACCTACATTTCAAATGCTAGTCTCTCAACAATTCCACGTGCACTTATTTAGCCAATATCCACAGCTGCATTTTATCTTTATTGGTACACATCCCTTGGTTCATTTTTAACTCCATCTAGTAACCCCATTTATTGTGCAACCACTGAAAAAAATGCACACACACAACACCATTGGGAAAACATGAGTGCACACATTTCTTGGAAGAAAATAATGCTTTTAAAGCTTAAAAGACTTCATAAAAAATGTACTTTACACTCGAAAATGGGGGAGAATTCATGAAGATCAGCAAAAGAACCAACAATTTAATACTCCTGATTATCTCTGGCATAACAAAATATAAAAATGACCATGGTGCATCGACAATAAATCACACAGTGAGCTTCTTAACACCTTTGCAATAATTGCAAACCTTACCAACTGGCCTTTAGAAATGGCCTAAAAAACTGACAAAAAACCCTAACAGAAACATGTCATCAGGAACACATACTGAATTCCAACATGTAAGTATGAATGTCAGAGGAAATTTCTCAAAAATATTTGAGCCAAAAGATAGGACTGAACAAACAGGGCCACTTGAAAAACTAGTTTTGTTCGTGCCATCAAACTGCATAAGTCACCTCCAGAACGATCCTCAAAAACTCACCCACTGAAACCTTCAAGATATGGAACCTTGGACACTAATTCATCCCCACAAAATGAAGATGAATCCATAATTTTTCTCACTCAGAAGATCAGGTGGTGAAAAATAGATAAACACCAAAGTTAGTCTGTCGAACATATTCAAGATAAAAATAGTGAAATACGTAGAAATCTGATTTGGAATTAGCTTGGGAAAGGGGCTAAATGGATTGGTAGAGACTCAGAAATATTTAGGCAAGTACTCTTCTAGGTTTATAGTATGGAACTGTTATACACTAAGTTTGCACCCTTGTTTCAAGCTCTCATAGTCTTGATAACCTAGTATAGCATGGGAATCATCTCCAGGTTGTGGGACCTATGCTAACTGAGATGAGACCTCCAAGTTCTAGGCTAGTTCTTCTTGGATAATCACCTTAATTTTCTTCTTGACAGGAAAAAAAAAAAACTTTTGATGGAAAGGGATAGAAGGAATGCTTGAAAGGGAAATGATTGAAAGCAAACTATCCTACTAGGTGATACACCGAAATGAAGGGTTTGAATCTCAGTATAGAGGATGAAAATGATGAACAATTCAGGTCTAGGAGATCACAACTCACTAAATAGGCTTGCATAAATATTTCATAGAAGGGTCTGCAATAGAAAGAAACTATTCAGGGAAAGAGAGAACTTTCACAAACAATAGCATTCCTAATAGTTTAGACACAATCTACAACCTCCAGACAAACATTCACCTCTACAACTCAGTATTGGAATGAGACAAGATTTTTAGGGGGTTGTCGTATACCCACAAAAGAATTCACATCAAATCATCTACAAGGATAAACAAATATTGCAGAAAGAGAGAGGGATCAGGAACCCTAAGATGTCACTAAAAAACATACATATACTTCAATTCAATAAGAGATAATTCAGACAAGGAAGCATAGGGACATGAAGAATTGTCACAAAATACCTCTACAATATTTGAATTATCAATGAAAGAATACAACTGTAAAAGCTAGAGGGTAGAGAAAATGCCACAGATAACTCTCAAGAAAGATGAATTTCTTTTTACAATTGTCTAAGTCTTTTTGCTCTAAAAGCTCCAAAAACATTATATACATCTCCTCTAAGCAAGCAGGAGCAAAACCTAACTAGGGTTACATGGATTTTTATCAGAATGAGATCCAACCCTAACTCTACCAAATCTGATCATAAATATATCTCTACAACATCATGGCCAATCAGATATTTTGTTTACGTGCCCATCCCTGTACTACATCAACCTGCAGATGAACAACCTGGATTCATCAAATTTCCTACACAAAAGTCTTCCCATGAATGCACAAAATGGTACTCATTAGGCACAAGAAATGACCCATGATGGCTGCCCAAACTTCTTCATCATCCTCCCCAACTAAAAATGTCCTAAAGACATAAATTCCCTAGCTACCTCACCGCTCGCAGCCCATCGGATCAGATACTGGTAAAAACCCCCTGCAGAGATATTCAAATTTGAATTATAACGGCTAACCGGTCATTTTAAAATGTGTCCATCGATATCTAATGTCTCCTAGTAGATGAAAGGCCTAGATCATCTTTGAAATATTTGTGAACCTCCTTAAAAAGTCAAAGTCCACCTTGGCATGTTCGGACCAATGAGAATCAAGCATATCAGCACATCAGCATGTTTGGACCCACCTTGAGCTTTACTTCCTTTAAGTCATTCAGCGACTGTGTGACTAAAGACCTCCTTTCTTATTCATGGAATCCTCATCTTAAACTTAGTCTAGTCAAGCGATTCAGTGAACAAGGCATTTCACTAAATCACTGAGGCTTTTTACTAACCTTGGTTTCATTAAGCGAACAAGAGAGATCCTTTATTCGCCAAATTGCAGAATGTCTTTCAAACCCTAGGCCCATTTTTCCACATGTCATCTTTCAATTTTCTCCAACTGCTCCATCGGCAAACACCTCAGCACCTCTCTGACATCGGACCCACTGCAACACCAGGATTGCAATCAGATGGTGGGCGCATGATCTCATAGCCTCCAAATATTCCTTCTGATCATGCACCAACCGTTGATCTCTTCTAAAGCCAGGACCCCACTGACACATAGGTCCACCTAGAAATTTTCATCAGCACTTGGCAACCAATCAAATGTGAGCACATCAGCAACTGAGGAGCCACCTGAGCCTTCTCTGACATCAAAACAAGATCGACGGTCGGTGCATGATCTCATGGCTTTGACATAATCCATGAGATCATATGCTAGCTGTAGGATTAAAAGGGATACAACCTGTCGGGCCCACTCTAACATGCTTTACAAGTCATCACCAACTGACCAATGTAAGCCTTCCACATAGGATGACATGGTAGTGGACCCACAAAAGCTTTGAAGCACTGCATGGAAAGGAAGATCAACGGCTATCATAAGATTGCAAGCCTCTGACAGACCCTATGAGATCTTATGATGGTTGTTGATCTTCTAAACTAGGACCCCACACAAGTCTGAGACCACCGAATCATAAAGTGATTACATGACTGAAGAAAGGGTCACTTAACTAAGTCACAAGATATTAAGGAGTTAACCACCAAACATTGAGCAATTATAAGAACCACTGTAGTCACCCAATCACTGAAACATTTGGATAACCGCCAGAAGACTTAGAGAACTGGCAACCAAAGGAATTCACCAATTTATAGAATAAAACACTTTAACTTAGTTTGACTTGGAGAATATGTGAATCACTGCAGTTGTGGAATCAGGAAATGAAAGGGAAACTCTGCCGGGGAATAAGATATTATGTGACTGAAGGAAGAGCCTTAAAGCGCACATGCTAATTTCAGAACTTAAGTGGCCAAAAAGGTAATGACCAAATAGAAAGAAGGCTAGGGTTTGTAGGGTGTTTTAAAGCACAATGACTAGATTTATGAATTTTTGATTGTAGACCAGGGGATAAAACAAATTGCAGAGGCCAGGAAACAAGACAGAAAACCATGAAATTTTTAGGGATTCTTGGCAGGGTTGAAATACAGATCCTGGAGTAGATTTTAGCCAAATTTGGATAGAATAGGAAAATTAGGGTAACATTTTGGCAATTTCTGCTAGATGTCAGCCTGCTAGACATGGAAAACTAGTGGCCTTAAAATAATCCATTGGGCATGGGGTCATTTCGAGCACAAAATTTCTACAGAGGGGCAAAACTTGAACTGGGAAGACAAACTTATGCACAGGTGCTTCTTGAAAAGTAGGAAACTAACCTAGGAAAATAGGGAAAGAAAATAAGAAACATATTTAAAAGAATTTATAGAGAGGGATTGACCTCAAAGTAGGGCTTCAAATGGAAACCATTCACTGATATTGGCAAAGTATCTCCTTCAAGAGTTGATAGCTAAAAAGCATTGGATCCCTTGCACTCTGTTATAACAAATGGTCCACCCCAGAATGAATCAAATTTTGTATGCCTACCAGGCTTGGAGCTGAACTCATCCCACTTGAGAACTACATCCCCAACTTTGAAATCTCTGACCCTAGCTCTTTTATCAAAGTTCCTCTTCTTCTGAATCTGATGGAACTCCATATCCCTCATGGATTTATCTCTGAATTCCTCCAACTCCATGAGCTGAGCATACCTAATTTGCAAAGGATCTCCTTCTTCAAACATGACATATTGAGTAGCTAAGTCTAGAGCTGGTAATTCAGTTGAAATGGACAACTTAGCCTCCTTGCCATACACTAGCATATAAGGAGAATTCCCAATAATCTTCTTTGGAGTAATTATGTCTAACCATAAGGTAGACTTCAACTTAGTATGCCAATCCCTTTGGTTATCTTGTAGAGTCTTCTTGATTATCCTAATCAAGTTCTTGTTTGTTGATTCTGCTAAGCCATTTCCCTGAGGGTAATAGTTTGAACTTGTATTCAGATAAATTCCATTCCTAATTGCCCATTTTGAGACTTTGAGGCCTGTAAATGCCAATGCATTATCTAATATTATGGAGTCCAGAGTGCCAAATCTGTGAATTATATCATCATAAAAACCTAAGACAACACTCTCATTTGATTCTTTTAAGGAAATTGCCTCTGTCCATCTAGTGAAATAATCTGTTGCAGTAATTATCCACTTTTGTCCTACACTAGATGGAGGATTGATCATACCAATAAAGTCTATGCCCCATTTCATGAAAGGTTGCTCTGTTCTAACTAGCTGTAGGGGCAAGGCTGCAAGCCTTTCTTTTCTTGCAAACATAGCACACTTGATGCATTTTCTCACATAATCATGACTATCCTTAAAGATAGATGAACAATAGTATCCAACCCTCATGATTTTAAAAGTAGTAGTCCTAGGAGAAAAATGACCTCTAGAAGGTCCATCATGAAACTCAAATAGGACATCAGCTATTTTTTCTAAACCTATGCATCTTAAAAGGACACCACTGTGATCCTTTCTAAAAAGAACTTCATTTATCAGCACAAAAGGAATAGAGTGTAATCTATAATATCTTCTTTTTTCTGAATCCAAACTTGTAGGACATTGTCCTGTTCTTAGGTAATGAACCATGTTAGGCAACCAACTTGATGCCTCAACATGTTCTTTTGTAGAATGCACAACCAAAGATGCATCCATTTGATCTGATTTCTTTGAACTTTCATCCCCTGCCAAATGTTCACAAAGACCTCTTCCTCTAAATAGCTTAGTGATTTGGATATCAATATCATATTCCATCACCTTGGTGATCCAACCAGCTCTTTTCTCATTTAGGTCCTTGGAAAGCAAAAATTCTTTGACATTTGGATGAGTAACCTTCAAATGTACCCTGCTATGGGTCAATAGATATCTGAATTTTTTAAGGCTCTTCACCATAGCAAGTACATGTTTCTCTACAAAAGAGTATCTCTTTTCATACTCTTCTAAACCTTTGCTAAAGAAAGAAATAGGCTGCTCCAATCCTTCTGAATTTTCTTGAGTCAACATTGCAGATATAGCATCATGACCCCCATAAGCATAAAGGATAAAATCCTTACTGAAATTTGGGTTTAACAGGGCAGGAGCTTCTGTTAGAGCCTCTTTGATAGCCTGGAAATTGGCTTTCCCTTCTTTAGTCCAGCTGAAAGTTGAACTTTTCTTTAACATGGCTGTCAAAGGCTTCAATAAATCTGCAATATTAGGCAAGAAACGCCTAACAAAATTAATCTTCCCTATGAAAGATTGGAGATTTTTCTTATGGTGTGGAAATGGTAGCTCTAGGATGGCTGCAATTATCTCAGGATCTATTGTGATCCCTTCTTTGGATACTATGTATCCCAATAATTTTCCTTCATGAACTGCAAACACACATTTCTTGGGATTAAGAGATATCCCAAACTCTCTACACCTTTCAAAAATCTTCCTCAAATGTTTGATGTGATCTACTGCATGTTTAGAATAAATAGTTATGCCATCTAAGTAGACCAATACAAACTTGTACATGAGGCTTTTAATGGCCATATTTATTGCCTTTTGAAATGTAGCAGCTACATTTGACAAACCAAAGGGCATCTTCTGATAAGCCATGGTCCCCCACTTGGTTGTAAATGCAGTCTTATATTGATCCTCTTCATTAACCAGGATCTGATTGTATCCTGAATAGCCATCCAATAATGAAAATCTCTCGGTTCCAGAGACACATTATAAGATTTTTTCCATAGAGGGTAATGGATGGCAGTCCTTTAATGAGGCCCTATTAAGATCCCTGAAGTCAACACATAACCTCAACTCCCCATTCTTCTTCCTGACAGGAACAAGGTTGGAAACCCAACTAGTATGCTTAATGGGGTAGATGATACCACTTTCTATCAATTTGAGCACTTCTTTATGCATAAGTGGCTCAAGCTTGGGGTTAACAGGCCTTTGCTTTTGCCTCACTGGTTTGGCATTAGGCTCTAATTCAATAGTGTCCTGAGCAAGGGCTAGATCAAAACCTTTAAGGTCTTCATATTGCCATGCAAATGCATCACCGAATTCTTTAAATAATTGGGTATAAGCTTTCTTTTCCAATTCAGTGTTTACTTTTCCAAATTGTAAGCTCTTACCTGGTTCCAACTCTAATTCAACGCAATGTTCCTGTTGGATTACCAGGCCAGCTTTGTTTTTCTTAACTTCATCATCCTTGTTGAAGATAGTCTCCAAGGTGACAATACTTCTAGGCATTTTATTGGACTTAAGTTGTATCACCTGATCACCATAGCTCTGTGATAGCCTATCTTGATTATGCTCTGAAAAAACATCTTCTTCAAACAAGAACTATAGAATTTGTTCATCATTGTCAAACACCTGCCAATTGACATCATTATCAGGAATAGAGGGTCTGAAAATCACTTTGATATGCTGTTGGTCTATTTCTTTTGAAATGCTATTTGGAATATCATACTGAGATCCAACAACAGCTAATCTATCTGCATTTTGATTTAGTTTCCTAGGGATAGCAACAATATTAAAAGCACAAAAATCATCAATTGCATCCAAAACTCTATGTTTGTATGCTTTCAAAGTGTCATTTTTGGTTGCACTTATCCCTCTTACTTGGCCGACAACTAACACACTATCACCATAAACTTTTAGGGCCTTAAGCCCTCTTTTTCTAGCCCATTCTAGTCCATTGACTAGACTTTCATATGCTACAGTGTTACTAGTGCAGGAAAAACTAAATCTAAAGATAGTATAATACCTTTCTCCTTTTGGGGACACTAACATAGCACCACCACCAGAACCATGTCTACTTCTAGCTCCATCAAAAAATATTTCCCAAACCTAATTGTTCTGATCCTCTAAATCAGTGTCTTCTTTGAGAAGGCTTGGTTCTATGGCTCCACTTTCATGTATCAAATAACTCCCCAAACCAAAATCCCAAATAAGGTTTCCTTGGGCCTCTGAAGTTATTTCATCTAGAAAAATATTAGGGATACTTTCTATCTTAGTGCTTGCTTCACTAATGGTTTGGAAGTCACTGTCATCAAATATAGGACAGTTTACATTGATGGTATTGGACACATATGGTTCTATATGGTGTGCTACCAATGGTTCTGACTTAATGGTGACCTTGGTCCCCTACCTTGTATGAAATAGCATGTGAGACCAATCAGAAGATAGGTAGCCTCCTATCTTGGCTGTAAACTCCCTTGACAAACATATGGCAAATAATGCAGGGAGATCTATGATATATATATCAAGGAGGATGGAAAAATTAGGACTAGCATGAAGGATCAGGCTGGTATCCTTAGCCACACCTATAGTATTGATTGAGGATCCATCAAGTTGTGTGACCTTCTTTTGGAAGGGTTCATATTTTAGTCCTAGCTGGTCAACCACCTTCTTGGGCATTACAGTGCTAGTAGCTCCACTATCTACCATATAATTATGTACTAGAGATTTTCCAATGATTATAGATACATAAAAGGGAGGAGGCTTTGAGTTCCTACCTTGCATGGCATTGGCTTTGGAGTTGCTACTTGGAGCCTCTTTTTCTTGATTAGTGTTAACCAACACTGGCTTTGCAGCTTCTTTTGTAGGTTAAGGAGTTGTTGCCTCAGTCATGGCCTCCTTCAAGATTTCAGACTGCCCCGGAATAGCTAGAGAGTCCCACATAGACTTGGTGACATTCACCTTCATGTTCTCTATAATATTAAAAGGGGTCACAGTGTGCACCCTCTATTGTGCTTTCGCTATGATGGGCTCCACCTTTTCTGGAATTTGGCCTTCTTTGCTTGTGATGATAGGAACTTCCTTAGGTGTGATGGGATTAGCTTGTTGTAGTGGTTCTGTAGATGTAGTGGCTTTTGCATTGGAATTTTCTCTCTCCATGTCTTGAGCTCTCCTTTTTGCTCTTGTATAGGCAACAAAAGAAACCTCATCATTGACTCCATTGAAGTCTGGTTGCTTCCAATTGAAAAGAGCAGTCTCATGTTCTTGTGATTCTTGTTGAGGAACTGACCCACTGGATGAAGCCTATGATTGAGCTTGTGAGGCATTTTGAACCATTAGAGCTTGGTTCATCCATCCATTTGAACATGTAGCCTGATTGTGAGGCTGATTACAAGGAAAACACCATTCATTATCCATAGCCATATTATTTTGACTAGGAACCATGTCTCTCACTAGATTTGCAGAATTGAGGGGTGCAGGGTTATATGGTTGGAATGGTCTTTGATTAAAACTTTGTCTTTGTCCTTGATATCCTCCTTGGTATGGTGGCCTATTTTGTTGATAAGGCTATCCTTGATTTTGATACTGTTGATTAGGACCTTGGCCTTGTGGCTGAAATGGTGGTCTGATTCCTTGACCTTGCTTCTTTAGATTTGTAACCTCTTTAGTCAAGGTCTGCAACAAATTTGTCATTTCTTGCTGGCTACTTTGTTGGCTATTCTTCATCTCTTGTAACTCTTGAGAGAAACTTGTTCTCAGCTCTTGACCACTAGTACTAGATTGAGGTGCTAATATAGTGGGAATAGGGGTAAATGGAGGTACTTGCACAGGTGCAATGGGTTGAAGGCTAGGAAAGATAGGCACTGGTGGCCTTCTAGCAATCATGCTGGCTTGGATTAAATAATTTTCAGCCTTGACAGCTATGTCAAAAGCTTGGGGTAAAGAAGTACCACCCATAGATTGGATCATGAAAAAAATTTGGCCATTCAAGCTTTGCAAGTAGTATAGAAAAGCATGGTCAGCTGATGGTCTCATAGAGACTAGAATTCTATTCCATGTTTTGAGGAATCTACTATTGTAATCTGTCATTTGTTCTTGAGGGTCTCACTTAATGGTTGTCAACTGCTCTACCAGAGACAAGTTATCTTATTTATCCTCAAAATGTTTACTTAATGCATCTCCTAACTCATCCCATGAAGTAATGGAGCCAATAGTTAAAGTTCTAAACCATTCAAGAGCCTTACCTTTTAGAGAGGTTGCTAATAATTTGGTGGCCACATCTTCCTGGGTTATGTTGTGTATGCTGCAGATGGTGTTCACATCTATTATGTGCTCAAAAGTAGTTGTTTGCCCTTCACCTATGAAATCAGGTACACTCTTTAGTGCCACCAAGAGCACATCATGATGTATAGCAAAAGTCAACGGACTTCCCTAGTTGAAAGGTGCAAAAGCAAACTATCTTGCCATTGTAGGATCTGTGATTTGAAGGTTAACAACTAGTTGAGTTGTATTTGCTACTTGATTTGAATCTTCTTCTAGATCTCTAGTTAGAGATCTGCCTCTTCTCTTGAGATGAAAGGGAAAAGGTCTCCTTTCTGAAGTGTCGGGAGGTGTAGACTGAACTCTCCTTACAGGGGATGTTCTTTGAGTTGTTCTACCCTTATGACTTCCTTTTGAGGGCAACTCTGAAAATTCAGTAGGCTTTGAGCTTCTAGTCTCAATATTTCTCATAAACTTTGAACAAGGTTAGCTTGAATCCTTACACCAATGTAGTCACCAAATATACTTGCTAGAAAAATCTTCTAAAAGTTTATATTATGCAATCTGTATATCAGAGATAGCACAACTTCAACATGAATCTGATTCTTTTGGGTGGTCCGACCGAGCATGCCAGAATTGTTATACACTAAGTTTGCACCCTTGTTTCAAGCTCTCATAGTCTTGATAACCTAGTATAACATGGGACTCATCTCCAGGTTGTGAGACCTATGCTAATTGAGATGAGACCTCCAGGTTCTAGGTTGGTTCCTCTTGGATAATCACCTTAATTTGCTTCTTGACAGGAAAAAAAATTAAAATTGAGGGAAAGGGATAGAAGGAATGCTTGAAAGGGAAATGACTGAAAGAAAACTATCCTACTAGGCGATACACCGAAATGAAGGGTTTGAATCTCAGTATAGAGGATGAAAATGATGAACAACTCAGGTCTAGGAGATCACAACTCACTAAATAGGTCTGCGTAAATATTTCATAGAAGGGTCTGCAATAGAAAGAAACTATTCAGGGAAAGAGAGAACTTTCACAAACAATAGCATTCCTAAAAGTTTAGACACAATCTACAACCTGCAAACAAACATTCACCTCTATAACTCGGTATAGGAATGAGACAAGATTGTTAGGGGGTTGTAGTATACCCACAAAAGAATTCACATCAAATCATCCACAAGAATACACAAATATTGGAGAAAGAGAGAGGGATCATGAACCCTAAGATGTCACTCAAAAACATACATATACTTCAATTCAATAAGAGATAATTCAGACAAGGAAGCATAGGGACATGAAGAATTGTCACAAAATACCTCTACAATGTTTGAATTATTAATGAAAGAATACAACTATAAAAGCTAGAGGGAAGAGAAAATGCCATAGATAACTCTCAAGAAAGATGAATTTCTTTTTACAATTGTCTAACTCTTTTTTCTCTAAAAGCTCCAAAAACATTATATACATCTCCTCTAAGCAAGCAGGAGCAAAACCTAACTAGTGTTACATGGATTTTTATCAGAATTAGATCCAACCCTAACTCTACTAAATCTGATCATAAATATATATTTGCAACATCATGGCTGATCAAAGATTTGTTTACATGCCCATCCCTCTACTACATCAACCTATGGACAAGCAACCTGGATTCATCAACTTTCTTGCACAAAAGTCTTGCCATGGATGCACAAAATGGTACTCATCAGGGACAAGAAATGACCCATGATGACCGCCCAGACTTCTTCATCATCCTCCCCAACTGCAAATGTCCTGAAGACATAAATTCCCTAGCTACCTCACCGCTCGCAGCCCATTGGATCAGATACTAGCAAAAAGCCTCTGCAGAGATATTCAAATTTGAATTATAACAGCTAACCGGTCATTTTAAAATGTGTCCGTCAATATCCAATGTCTCCTGGTAGATGAACAGCCTAGATCATCTTTAAAATAGTTGTGAACCTCCTTAAAAAGTCAAAGTCCACCTTGGCATGTTCAAACCAATGAGAATCAAGCATATCAGTGCATCAGCATGTTTGGACCCACCTTGAGCTTTTCTTTCTTTAAGTCATTCAATGACTATGTGACTGAAGACCTCCTTTCTTATTTGCGAAATCCTCATCTTAACCTTAGTCTGGTCAAGCGATTCAGTGAACAAGGCATTCCACTAAATCATTGAGGCTTTTAACTAACCCTGGTTTCATTAAGCGAACAAGAGAGATCCTTTATTCACCAAATCATGGAATGTCTTTCAAACCCTGGGCCCATTTTGCCACATGTCATCTTTCCATTCACTCCAACTGCTCCATCAACAAACACCTCGGCACCTCTTTGACATCGAACCCACTACAACACCAAGATTCTAATTAGATAGCGGGCGCATGATCTCATAGTCTCCAAATATTCCTTCTGATCATGCGCCAACCGTTGATCTTTTCTTAAACTGGGACCCCACTGACACATAGGTCCACTTGGAAATCTTCCTTAGCACTTGGCAACCAATCAAATGTGAGCACATCAGCAACTGAGAACCCACATTAGCCTTCTCTGACATCAAAACAAGATCGACAGTCGGTGCATGATCTCATGGCTCTGACACAACCCATGAGATCATATGCTAGCCGTAGGATTAAAAGGGATATAGCCTACTGGGCCTGCTCTGACATGCTTTACAAGTCATCACCAACTGACCAATGAAAGCCTTCCACATAGGAAGATGTGGCAGTGGACCCACAAAAGCTTTGAAGCGCTGCATGGAAAGGAAGATCGATGACTGTCGTAAGATTGCAAGCCTCTGATAGACCCTATGATATCTTACGATGACCATTGATCTTTTGAACTAGGACCCCACACAAGTTTGAGACCGCCGAATCATAAAGTGATTACGTGACTAAAGAAAGGGTCACTTCACTGAGTCGCAAGATATTAAGGAGTTAACCACCAAACATTTAGCGATTATGAGAACCAGTGCAGTCACCTAGTCGCTGAAACATTTGGATAACCGCTGGAAGACTTAGAGAACTGGCAACCAAAGGAATTCACTGAGTCATAGAATAAAACACTTAACCTCAGTTTGACTTGGAGAATACATGAATCATTGTAGTCACGGAATTAGGAAATGAAAGGGAAATTCCACTAGGGAATAAGATATTACGCGACTGAAGGAAGAGTCTTAAAGTGCACATGCTAAATTCAAAACTTAAGTGGCCAAAAAGGTAATGACCAAATAGAAAGAAGGCTAGGGTTTGCAGGGTTTTTGAAAGCACAACGGCTAGATTTATGAATTTTTGACTACAGACCAGGGGATAAAACAAATTGCAGAGGCCAGGAAACCAGACATAAAACCATGAAATTTTTAGGGATGCTTAGCAGGGTTAAAATAGGGATCCTGGAGTAGATTTTAGCCAAATTTGGATAGAATAGGAAAATTAGGGTAATAGGGACATGGGGGGCTAAAAATTGGCATGAACACTCTCTCTCATGCCTACAACATGATGCAACAACCTACATGTTCTGACTAATCACTAGGAAAAAGATGCACTTCCTCAAAGTGGGCTTCTTAGTGAAAATTAGGAAACACCTTTAAACAACCACTTCAAAAATATGTCAAAATTGAAACCTAGGACCTAAAACCTATTACATATGTCAAATGATAGGTGATAGAAAGCCTATCCAAGTGATGCATTATGAAAATCAATAGGCCCTTTTATCTGTGCACCCAAACTAAGCATCTTATCAACAATATTCCAATCTTACATATTTTCAAAAGTCCATTTAGCCAAATAGTCAGCAACACCATTCCACTCTCAAGGGATGTGTAAAAATGACAGAGTCAAGAGATGTGCATAATTAGAGAATTTGATTAATAACCAAATCCAAGTGCCAACTAACATCCATAAGCTCTTGTCTATTTAGAAAATTCACAACCACTTATGAATTAGTTTCACAAATAATCATGCACCATCCATGCATAGTACATTGTTCTAAGCAACCAAGACGACAAGGGCCTCCATGGGATAATTAGTATGCAAGCCCTTATAGATAGAGAAAAGAAAATATACTTCACTAGAAACACTTCATCTGACTCCACCTATGTCTTCAGGTCTTGGATTTCCTTGAGAAGAGCCATAAGTCTTGATTTTAATAACTCTAGGCAGAGGAGGAGTCTAATGCCCCTCACAATTAACTCATTGTAGATGATGTCTTGTTCTACTCCCATACCGATGGCCAACAAACAAAGGAACCCCTCCTTGTAGAGGAAAAGAAAGGAAGTTGAAAATACCCACATCTCTAGGGTCCATACCTCCATTCAACTCACACTTAGCCATAACTATTTCATGGAGAGAATGGATAATTTTCCTGCACAAGTGCATGACCCCAATCCTAACATCCTGAAAGATATTCCTACTCCCTTCCAACCAAACATGCCAAAGAATAAAGGAAGGAACGATAGCCCATGGGACTTGAAGAAATGAGGTCTTAGAAGGGGAGTGTCCCAAGCGGTCCCAGGACTCAGACAAAGAAGAAACATGCCAGCAAGGGTAACCCCACGCACTCCACTATAAATACCAACTCTTCTTTCAATAAAAGAGAACTGAAAGAAGAGATGGGAAAAAAAATCCTCACCATTACTACATAAAACACATATAGAGGGGCCTTGAAAGCCATGCTTGTAAAGATTATCCCAAGAAAGATATTGATTGTGAACCACCAACCAAAGGAAAAAATTGCACCTTGGCCAAGAGAATGTATTCCAAACATGCTTCCACCAAGGCACCTCCACATCTCCAAACAAATATCTAGCAAGCTCTAGGTACCCTATAGAAACAAAGTATTTACCACACGAAGCACCTCCCCAAGCCAAAACATTAAGTTCTATCAAAGAGATGCATTCCCTAGAAGCCAAAATCTAAGAGAGCTCATTCTAGTCCCCCTGTGAACCCCCTAGCGGCCAATGAGAAGAATTTTTCCATCTATAACCAACATCAAGGCCCAAATTATGAACTTTCTTATAATGAGCCACCTTATCCCATCTAGCAGCAAGAAAAGCATCACAAAGAGCCTATAAATGCAAGTGAGCTGAGAAAAGAGGGGGGTTTCCATCTCAAGAGTCACTCCTAAATAAAGCCTTGAAGCCTCTATTACAAATCCAAAAATGGCCTCTCTTTACCAAATGGGCACTAGTCTTTAGAGTATGTCAGCCATAGAACCCCTACCATCCAAAGAAAAATGACCGACATTCAATGGTTCAACTCTCAGTAAATACTTATGTGTGAGGATACATGGTCAGAGTTGAGACTGACAAGAACACCAACATCGGTAGAGCTTGGTTGCAAGAGCTTGGCCACTCAAGATAGAAGATCAGAGGCAAAGGCCTCCCTCCTTAGACCTACAAACTATACCCCCATTTATTAGGCTCCATTTAGAGTTTTTCTAATTACCACTCCAAAGAAATTATTGTGAGAGAGCATCAAACTCCTTAAGAAAATACACAAGAGCTGCCTGGACCATGCTTCTATAGATAGGAAGAGCTTGAATAACTGATTGTAGAAAAATCACCCGGCCAGCTATAGATAGCCATCTATGAGTCCAGTGTTTAACCTTTTCTCATAACTTATCAAGCAAGTTCTACCCAAAGAGCCTAGGTTGCCTACCCACAACAATAGGAATGTATAATAAGTCAGAGGGAGAGACTCGATCTGAAATCTTAGGATATTAGCAATCCTCCGTTGGATAGGATCAGAGTGTTGAAGAAATAAATAGAGGATTTATGCTTGTTAATTTTTTGACCCGAAGCAGCCAAATAAATATATATTACTAATTTTAATTCTTGTGTTATTTATTTATTTATTTTCTTTGTTGGTCATTAATGTATTGTTAGAATGTTTCTGAAATAAGATTTTGTATAGCTTTTCAACCATTAATGTTTTGGATCATACTGTATGATCCATTATAGGATGTGAAATTCAAAGATGCAATGGTTAAAAACTACACACAATCTTATTCTAAAAATATTCTAAAAACATTATCATGGATTGTCAAAATGTGCTATCTTTAATCATTAATTTACTTTTTACCTTCATTTTTATCTTTCATTGATTTTTTATATTTTTGTTTCATATTAATTTTTCTTATTAGTTTGAGTTTTTTTGTTTTTTCTTTAATTTGATCATATTTTCTTATTTTATATATATATATATATATATATATATATATATATATATATATATATATATATATATATATATATATATATATATATATATATATATATATATATATATATATATATATATATATATATATATATATATATATATATATATATATATATATATATATATATATATAATATTTATTATATTTATTTATTTTCATATTTTGTAGTTAGTATCCCATATATATTATATCATTATATATCAAAAAATATATAAAAAATAATAATTATATTATTTATATTTATTTTATATAAATTGTATAAATTATAAAATATAGATAATATAAGTGGGAGATAGCTATAAATAAGTGAGGAAATTATTGAGTAGGAAAAAAAATATTAACATTTATAATATTTTTTAGCAAGCCTAAGTATCTTAAATTTATTTGAACTATAAGTTTTATTAATAACTTAAAGAAAATAGTGAGGTTTCCATTTTCTAAATTTCATAACAAGATCTAGAAATGACATTATTGTAAAGAGAGTATCTTCTATAGATCTTAAAAAAGAATGCCAATTATTGGATTTGTTAATATGATTTAGAACAACAGAGAGGGGCAAAGGTGAATCAGTTGTTCTCAGGTCCAGATGTTTAAAACAAACTTTAAAACTATTCAACAAATAAGATCTAACAAACAACAGCTACTCAGTCATTACTGATTGCATAATAGAAACATTTAACATTGCAGTCCACTACCTAGTTGTATCTAACTTGTAAAACACAGAAATGTTCAAACCAAAAAATTCACACAAGTATTGACACTAGGATTTATAGTGGAAATCCAATTTGGGAAAAACCACTTTGTAACATGCTACTATTATTTTCACTCTTCTAAAGTGAGCTCGGTTAAAAGAAAACCTTGTCAAAGGTTACAAACACACTGTCAAGTGTGACCCGGTTAAAGGATTTAAACCACTCTTTTAAAAGTGCACCTTGTTATAGGACTTACATACACTCCATTAGAATGCAACCTTGTTCAAAGGATTTAACATATGACTGTTAGGTCAACCTCTGTTAAAAGGATTTTGAATGTTACAATGGTTAGAAAGTAGCGGTAGTAATGATCTGAAAAACATACAACTAACTTTGCAAATACTAGATCCAATTCCATACACATATACTGGTTTACTGACTATGAATCTTTTCCATCACCATCACTGATCTGCTCGATATTGTCCTCAAGCAATCATAACTCTTCTCCTTCAGCCTTCTCTGCTTGTATAGTCAATAACACCTCCAGTATCCTCTGTTTATTTTAGCCTCATGCTTCAATTCCCTAAATACAACTTCATTTAGGTCATCTTTTGTCGCTTGATCTCCTTCGTAGATCTTAGGGTTAGGTCAGATCCATTGAATCTACCTCCTTTATGTTCTTTGTCTTCTTTTTCTAGAAATATCTCAAATCTCTTAAATATTTTCAATAAAATAGTTTACAGTGCATTAAATTCTTTCATACAATCAATAAATAAAGTCAACACGTTTTACATAATCCAAGAATTTAACAATGTCGGCTGGAAATATGAATTCCCCTCAAATGTAAAAATACTGATGCTCGATCAATACTATGTTCAACTTCTCAGTCTATACTAGAAAGCTTGGTCAATACTAAAACTGTTTCCTTAGCTAACACTATCTTCCTCGGCAATTAATTGATGTTTGGTCAACACTATATTTTCTCATCATACACTAACTCGGTCGACATTAACACCACTCAGCTTAAACTAGATTTCTCCTCTTTTGCTTGGTTAAGCCTACTAGTTTAGTCTTCATTCTTACTAAGATAAGCAATACATTATCTTATCATTGCTTAACATAATCAAGTAATCATTGTAGTATCAAGATAACTCAACCTTTCCTTAGGTGATATTGTTACCAACCTTGCCTATCCCCTTCTCAACAATCAAATAGATATAGTACTTTCCTAAGTAGAAACAATCTTACCAATTAAGGTTTGACATCAATGACAATACAACAATTGATTCAATTGTAGTTTCCAACAATCTCCCTCTTTGGCATTGATGGCAACACCATATGATATCACATGAATAACACATGGATTACCAACCAATCCAAAAATTTATCTATCAATCAGAAATATTTGTAATATCCTTAGCTTCATTCTGATTTAGAATCTATTAGCCTTGCTTCTGTGACCATCGAAAAATTCCAAATCTCCCTCTATCCTGATCCTTCATCCCTGTTCATCTTCCTCAAGTTACTTTCCTTTTCAGTGTCATGTGTTATTACCATCTTTGTCATGTGTTATTATCATCTTTGTTCATCTCCCTCTTTGACAAAAATGACAAAGCAACAACTAAAACATACATCCTCCAGATGTAGATATTACCTTTTCAGTTTAGTATTTCTACCTCTGTCATCTTGCTTATGACTGATTCTTGGCTTTGCTCTTCTTTTCACAACTCTAGGCCAGTCCTAAAGTGTGACCTTCTTTTGCATCAACTTGTCAGATATTCTTTGTAGCACATTTGATGTAGTGCTCCTAGCTTGACTAGGCAACATCAGTAAGAGGAAGGACCCCTAATTAACTTCTCAGATATTCATACGCTTCATTAGGTAAAGCTTTAGTGAATATGTCTGCTAATTGTTCCTTTGTATTCACATATTCCATTCAGACCTCTTTATCTTGTACCAGCTCTCTCAAGTAGTGATACTTGATTGCAATGTGTTTGGTCTTTGTGTGCATCACTGGATTCTTAGAGATGTTGATAGCACTTGTGTTATCACAGAAGATAACAACTAGTTTAGTGATTTATTCTTTCATACCCACCAACAATTGCTTTATCCATACCAAATTTGAACAGTTCACAGCTGCAGCCACATACTTGGCTTCAGCAGTAGATTGGGAAATGTAGTTTTGTGTCTTACTTTTCCAAGAAACTAGTCTTTGTCCAAGAAAGAAAGCTCCACCACTTGTACTCTTTCTATCATCTACATTTCCTACCCAATCAGCATCTATGTATACTCTCAGTTCAAATTTTTCATCCTTCTTGTAATATAACCCATAATCAACAGTTCCTTTCAAGTATCTCATTATTCTCTTGACAACCATCATGTGTGTTTCCTTAGGATTAGTAAAGAATCTTGCCACAATCCCAATAGCTAATGCAATATCTGGTCTACTATGTACAACACACGGTAGTTTTCCAATCATAGATATGTATAAAGTCTGGTTTACTTCTGCAGCTTCATCATTCTTAGACAACTTTTGTCCAATAGCTATAGGAGTACTCACTAGTCTAGAATCTTCCATTCCAAAGTTTTCAGTATCTCATGAATATATTTAGATTGTGTAATGAAAATTCCTTTTTCCATCTGATATACTTGTAAACCAACAAAAAATTGATCTCACCAAACATACTCATTTCAAATTTAGTTTGCATTTCATGTGAAAAAATCTTACACAAGGCATTTTGTCCACCAAAAATAATATCATCAACAAAAATCTTTTCCAACAAGATTCATTTACCCTCTTCATCTTTCATGTATAGATTGTTTGTATCATTTGTCCTTGAGAATCCAATCTGTATTAAGTAGTTATGCAATCTCTCATACCATGCTCTGGGAGCTTGCTTTAATCCATATAGTGCTTTTTTTAGTTTTTAAACCATGTGTCTTCTGTTTGGATCAACAAAACCTTCTGGTTGTTCCATGTACACTTCTTCTTCTAATATACCATTTAAAAATGTAGAGTTAACATCCATTCGGTATACCTTGAAATATTTATAAGTAACATATGCAAGAAGAGTTCTTACTCCTTCCAATCTAGCTACATGGGAAAATGTCTCCCCATAATCTATTCCTTCTTCTTGTGTGTAGCCTTTGCATACCAGCCTAGCTTTGTTTCTTGTGATTTCACCATGGTCATTCAACTTATTTCGGAATACCCACTTTGTCCCAATGACATTTTTATTTTCAGGTCTCGGTACCAGAGTCCAGGTATCATTCTTCTCTATCTGGTTTATTTCTTCATTCATTTCTTGTATCTAGTCTTCATTCTCCAATGCCTCCTTTGTTGTTTTAGGCTCGAATTCACATAGTAAACATGTTGGATCCTTTTTCTTGCTTCTGGTCAGAACTCCAGTATCTTTGTCTCCAATTATCTGTTTAGGCTTGTGATGTCTCCTTACATATTTTTCCAAAATAGGTTCAGCTCTCCTTTCCTCTAATTCATCAGGTTCTCCAACAAGATTATCAGATTCAGCTTCTGAATGCTCAACAATCTCTTCCTGATACTTGGCAGCATTTTCCTGATACTCAACACATTCTTCTTCTCTCTCAGCACTATTTTCCTAATGCTTGACATTGCTTACCTGAGACTCGGCATCAGGTGCAAGTCTGTCACTTGCCTCTTCTTCCTCTATATACACAAAAGATCTTTAATATTCTGGTTCTCTTTTACTATCAACTTCATTTCTTTCTGGATACTCATCAGTCTTGATATTCACACTTTCCACAATTTTTGTAGTGTTAAAGTTCAAACACTTATAAGCTTTACTTTTTGTGTAATAGCTTAGGAATATACCTTCATCGCTTTTAGCATCAAATTTTCCATTCCTATTTTCCTTTAGTATGTAACATTTACTTCCAAAGATTGTAAAGTATTTTACATTCGGTGCATACCCATACCATAGCTCATAAAATTTTAGATCTGTACCTTTCTTTATCTGTACTTGGTTAAGAGTGTAAATAGCTATACTTACAGGTTCCTTCTAGTACTTTTGTGCCACATTCTTTTCAATCAACAATGTCCTTGCACAATCCAAGATAGATCTATTCCTCCTTTCTGCTATACCATTCTGTGGAGGAGCCCTTGGTGTAGACATCTATCTTTTGATCCCTCTATCATTGCAAAATAGATTAAATTCATTGGATATAAATTCTCCACCTCGGTCAGATCTCAGAAACTTCAGGTTTCTTCATGTCTCCTTTTCAACCTTAGCCAAATACCACTTAAAGAGTTGAAAAGCATCAGATTTTTCTTTTAAGAACATTACATGCATCATCCTGGTATGATCATCAACAAACAAACTAAAATATCTAGCACCACAATAGCTTTCTACACCCATAGGTCCACAAAGGTCAGTATGAACCAAATCTAAAGTATTCTCAAAAGTAAAGGTTTTGCTCTTGAAACTTGACTTTGTCATCTTTCCTAACTGACATTCTTTTCACATCACATTCTTAGGTTTCTTTAATCTAGGTAGACCTCTCACTTTCTTTTTCTTACTAATCTCTACCAGATTATCAAAGTTAACATGACATAGCCTCTTATGCCATAACCAAATATCATCAAGTTGTGCAATCATACAAGTTTCTTCAAATAGGTCAAGATAGAACAAATTACCTCTAGTTTGTTCACCACTTCCGATTAGTTCACCATTGGCATCAAATATTTTAGCCTTTTTGTGATAAAATTCCACTCGATAACTAGTACTATTAAGTTGTGCAACACTCAGTAGATTATAGTTAAGACCCTCTACCCAATATGCATTTTCACAAGAGATCTTATCAGTCAGCTTAATCAATCCTTTTCCTCTAACAAGACATGGTGCATCATTACCAAATTTTACACTTTCACCTTTATAATGATGTAAGGTATCAAACTTACTTTTGTCACCAGTCATGTGATGTGAACAACCACTGTCAATAATCCATTTATCATTCTTGTTCACATAGGAAATCAATGTAGTTTTCTCATCCTCATCAGACTCATCTTTCATTGCAACATAGACAACCTCAATTTCAAAATCATCACTATCAGTGTCAATCTCTTCTTTAGCAATGTAGCAAGATTTCTTACCTTTTCCTTTGTAGTCCTTGTACCTTCGTTAGCTTCTGTCATCCCTTTTGTCTTTGTGCTTATTATCTCTTTCTTCATCCTTATCATTCATGTCAGGACATCTAACAACTATATGACCAACTTTATTACATGAAAAACATATAATGGGAAGTTTACCTTTGTATTTTCCTTTTCCCCTTCTCAGTCTTCTAGCCATAAGAGCTTCTAGATCCTCAAGTTCTTCATTAGATGTGTCACTGTTACTTTCAATTTCACTTTCACTTATGCATTTCTCTTTTTCCTTCTTTGACTTGCTCAGAACCATTTGTGACTTAAAAGCAGATTCAACATTACCAATATTACCAATAGTGAAGTTATCATAGTTAGAAAGTTCAAAAGCAGTAAGCTTGTCGACCAAACTTTCTAAAGTAAGAGTGTTGTTAGAGTTACATCTAGATTCTTGAATTGCAAAAATTTTGATAGCATAAATAGGACCCAGAGTTCTCAATACTTTTCTAATTACAATTTCATCATCAATAGTTCCATTTTCTCCTCTAATAGCATTTACAACTTTTATTCTACCATAATATTGTGCAATATTCTCACCTTCTTGCATTCTCATTTCATCAAATTAACCTCTTAGGCTCTCAGCTTTTTCTCTTAACACATTTATGTCACTGCCATAGATGGTTTCAAGGGTGTCCCACATTTTCTTTTCATTACTATAGTCTTTGATGTCTTCAAATTCTGGATAACTTAGGGCAGATGCAATCTCCAACATTTCTTGGTTGTGTTCTTGTTTAGCTTTCATTTACTTGGCAGTTAGGGGTGCAACAGGTGTGGTATATTCATGCTCAGTGTAATATTTTGTAGAATGTCCAATGTCAGCCAGATGCATCTTCATCAAACTTTGCCATGCAGGAAAGTTCTCCTTATTCAGCTTTGGTACCTCCTTCTTATACATCCTAATCATTTGCTTCAAGTACCTTCAAACTTGTTCTTTGTAAGCACCAATAGTAAGCACCACAGCTCTGATACCAATTGTTAATATGATTTAGAATAACAAAGAGGGGGAGGGGTGTGAATCAGTTATTCTCAGGTCCAGATGTATAAAAAAAACTTTAAAAATCTTCAACAAATCAGATCTAACAACCAACAGCTACTCGATCATTATTGATTGCATAATAGAAATATATAACATTGTAGTCCACTACCCAGCTATATCTAACTTGTAAAACATAGAAATGTTTAAACCAAAAGTATTGACACTAGGATTTATAATGGAAACCCAATTTGGGAAAAACCACTTTGTAACATGCTACTATTATTTTCACTCTTATGAAGTGAGCTCAGTTAAAAGCCAACCCTATCAAAGGTTACAAACACACCGTCAGGTGTGACTCGGTTAAAGGATTTAAACCACTCTGTTAAAAGTGTGCCTTGTTATAAGACTTACATACACTCCATTAGAATGCAACCTTGTTCAAAGGATTTAACATATGACTATTAGGTCAACCTCTCTTAAAAGGATTTTGACTGTTACAATGGTTAGAAAGTAGCAATAGTAATGATTTGAAAAATATACAACTGACTTTGCAAATAGCAGATCCAATTCAGTACACATATACTGGTTTACTAACTATGAATCTTTGCCATCACCATCACTGATCTGCTTGGTATTCTCCTCAAGCAATCATAACTCTTCTCCTTCAGCCTTCTCTGCTTGTACAGTCAATAACACCTCTAATATCCTCTATCTATTTCAGCCTCATTCTTTGGTTCCCTAAATACAACTTCATTTAGGTCAATACATCTTTTTCTGCTTGATCTCCTTTGTAGATCTTAGGGTTAGGTCAGATCCATTGAATCTACCCGCTTTGTGTTCTTCATCTTCTTTTTCTAGAAACATCTTAAATCTCTTAAATATTTTCAATAAAACATTTTACAGTGCATTAAATGCTTTTGTACAATCAATAAATAAAGTCAACACATTTTACATAATCCAAGAATTCAACAATGTCGACTGGAAATATGAATTCCCCTCAAATGTAAAAATAATGACGCTCGGTTAATACTATGTTCAACTTCTCAGTCTATACTAGAAAGCTTGGTCAATACTAAAACTATTTCCTCGGCTAACACTATCTTCCTTGGCAATTAACTGATGTTCGGTCAACACTGGATATGCTTGGCATACACTAACTCAGTCGACACTAACACCACTCGGCTTAAACTAGATTTCTCTTCTTTTTCTCGCTTAAGCCTACCAATTTAGTCTTCATTCTTACTAAGATAAACAATACATTATCTTATCATTGTGCAACATAATCAAGTACTCATTGTAGTATCAAGATAACTCAACCTTTCCTTAGGTGCTATTGTTACCAACCTTGCCTATCCCCTTCCCAACAATGAAATATATATAGTACTTTCCTAAGTAGCAATAGTCTTACCAGTTAAGGTTTGACATCAATGACAATACAACAATTGCAATTTCCAACAGGATTCCCATTATTTATTTATTTTAATGAAATTCTTATATACAAATTATATATATTACATATTTGCATTTATGTTATAGCTTTTAGAGTTCTTCCAAAAAATAGTATCTTAAAATAAAGTAAAAATATATCAAAATAAATGTAAGAAAAATTATATATCTTAAAATAAGGTTAAAATATTTATCAAAATAAATGTAACGAAAATTGATATTCACAAGAACAATGAGATTCAATATTTGGGTGCTTAAGCTTGTTCACACTTATCATTTTAAAAAAATTCCACAATTGAATAAGTAATTGGAATTCCAAGAGAGTTGCAACCAGCACCATCATGAGTAATTGGAATTCTAAGAGAGTTGCAACTAGCACCATCATGATTAATTGGAATTCTAAGAGAGGTGCAACCAGCACCATCATGCTAAAGAGTCAACATATGAGAAACTAAATTGTAACTCAAATTGTACAAGCTTAGCTAGATTCCTTGTCTTTGGTGACTACCTTGACTTGAGGGCTTTAATTGATTAGTTTAGATTTTTCTTTGCTACTTACAATATTTAGTATTTTGTATGTAGTTGATGAATGCAAAATGTATGTAAAAGTTATAAGACTAAAATTCAACCTACTACTATCTTGAAATTTAGATTGCTCCCATTTGTAATAGAAGATTTCAAAATGTACAAATATAAAAATAAGAATGGTAAGCAATGCTAAAGCATTTTTAATATTTTTGATGAAGCTAGATGACCAACAATGAGTTTACTACTATTAAAATTTTATTATTAGCAAATCAATTGATGACTACCTTGACTTGAGGGCTTTAATTCATTAGTTTAGATTTTTCTTTGCAATGTACAATTATTTAGTGTTTTGTATGTATTTGATGAATGCAAAATGTATGTAAAAGCTATAAGACTAGAATTAAACTTACTACTATCTCAAAATTCAGATTGCTCCCATTTGTAATAGCATATTTCAAAATGTACAAATATAAAAAATAATAATCATAAGCTTAGATTTTTGGTGGAGTTAGATGACCAACAATGAATTTACTACTATTAAAATTTTGTGGTGTGAAACTTAGCACAAACACAACATTTAAAAAAAAATCAAATTACAACCATGTCATAAACAAATTTGGTAAACCCTCTTTTATTCTTGATTTTTATCCAAAATTATGTTTATATTAATAAAATATTTAAACTATTTTGTATAGTAATACCCAAGATATTTATTTTTTCATTATATAGAATTTATTTCAATTAAAGTTAAAATTTGTGTTCCTATTTTTACTTTAACGAGTACCTATTTCATGCATAAGAATTTTTATATAACTTTCACAAAAATAGTATGAGTCTAGATTTTCAAAAAAATTATTATAAAGATGTAATATTGTAACAAAAGTATTAAATTTATTATTTAATTTCTAATTTCTAATTACTATAAAGATGTAATATTAATCTTTTGTAATTTCTATAAAATTTATTTGAACTATAAATTTTATTATTAATTTAAAGAACAATTACATTCTATATTGAATTGTTAAGTTACAAAATTGTTTACCATCAAAATATTGAATGAACATAATTATAAGAAAGTAGAGAGGTTTTCCATTTTCTAAATTTCTTAACAAGATATAAAAATGACAATTTTGTAAAGAAGAATGTTTATTATAGGATTCCCATTACTTCTTTTTTAATGGAACTCTCATATAAAAATTATATTACATATTTGCATTTATGTTATAACTTCTTAAAATTCTTTTAAAAAAAATGATATTCTAAAATAAAGTGAAAATATATCAAAATAAATGTAAGAAAATCTATATATCTTAAAATAAAGTAAAAATATTTATCAAAATAAATGTAAGAGAAATTGATATTAAAAAAAACAATAGAATTCAAGATTTGGGTGATTAAGATTTTTAGACTTGATCATTTGAAAAATTGTACTATGCAAACAATTGAGTAAATAATTGAAATTATAAGAGATCTTACTATTCAAGTTATTAGTAGTAGTTTTAAAAGATTTTGATCTATGGTAGATCGTAGAAGGCTTCAGGGGTTTTTGAAGCTATGCAGACTTAAGTTTTTTTAATGTTTCAAAATTTTTTTTCCTGTGTGGAATGCATAAATGATGTCTAATCTGATTACCTCTTTATAAAGCCATCATGATCTAAATTCTGAGAAACAAATAGGTATAATAAGTTGTTACTTTTACATGTCCAAATTTTCATATTTTTATTTTCTAATATGTGATTCTATTTTTGTATGTACATAAATATTATATTAAAACAAATACTTCTATTTAAATTAATGAAATTATTCTAAAATATAATACATATTATTAACAATTTAATCATTAAATAAAATAAGAAATACATAACAATTTTAAAAAATAATTCTAATAATTTATAAAACATAAAGTTATTTCTCAAAATATTCATAAAAACAATTTAATTATTAAAAGATTAATAATTCAAAACTAAATATAACCTAAACCCTACAAAATACTGAAAATTAAAACTTTGTTTAAATTTAAAACAACCTTAAATATTATAATTAATTATTAGTTTGATTTTAATGATAAACTCAAGTCAATCTTAAATTATTAAAAAATAATTTTCAAGATGTTTATATGGATCCTATTTTGTAATATGGGTAAAGAGACAGCTTATGGTAAGTATGTCAGTCTAACATTGATTTTCGAGAAGAAATTTGTGATACATGTCACTGTAATACAAATTCTTCAATCATAGAAATAAATAAAGCCAGACTGTTTATTCATACATTCAAATTTCCAATCCGGTACAATGAATGGAGGGAGGATTAAGGAACGAAAGAATTCTAAATATCCTCATGATTTGTAACCGAACGAAAGGTTTTTTTTAACTCTAAGAAGAAGAAGAGAGAAGAATACAAGAATAAGAAGAAGAAGAGAGAAGAAAAGAACGAAACAATAAAAAAATAAAAGAATATGAGAGATAACGAGGGAGGCAAATAGCAAGACAAACACATCTCTCATCTGTGACACGCGTCCTTCGTGTCCTGCGTTGGTAGGCGGCGGCGCAGTCTCAGTTGAGGGAGATGGGGCGGCGGCAGGGGTGAATGTGAAATAACCGGCTGAAACGTCTGCTCCGCTGCTGCTGCTACTACTCTTGGGTGAGGGAGAAGGAATACTGGCTGAAACGGTGACTTCCACCTGCATACCTACTTCGCAGTGACCTGGAACTCCACAGATGAAATACCTTGTCCCCGCGCTGGACAGTGAAATCGTGTTATTTCCCCCCGCAAACTCCTGCATTGGATTACTTGTGTCGCACGAATGATATGCCCACTTCTCAACCTCCAACACGTTATGCCATTCACTTTTGTACTCGAACACTGTTCACCACACGATATCATAAAAACACAGATTAAAACATCATTCATTATAATTACTATTAAAATGGAACCCGCGGAGAAGCGTTGTGAGAAATATACCCAAGGTGTCGCCGACGTGGAATGTTTTGGTGGAAGCCCAGGCAGAATAGTCTACGCCGAAGTCCCACTGATGCTCGTCTCCCACCGTGTACTGAGTGGCCTCTGCAGAATGATAAGATGCACAAAAAAGCAAGAACAGAGCCACCATTGCTTCAATCCCAACTGCCATTTTTAAAAAGCTTCGCAACTCCACAAAGATTTTATAGTTGAATATCTCGTTTCTTCTTCCTCCTCCTTTATGTTGTGGAAAGTTGAGAGAAGATTTGTGCTATGAATGGAGGAGACGAGAGGAATTTATAGAGCGCAGGAAGAAGAATTCGGACTGCTTTTTTTATTATATTTAAAAATACACTGGAGTTTGCATGCAAATTCACAATAAAAACAAAATTGGATGTGTGCTTTTTCTAATAACGGCTCACTAACTAAGGATGGGAATTCTTCTATTCCTTAAAATCTATAGAAACTAAGTTTATCATGAAGTGTGAAGAAATACCATTTTTACGGGCGCATCCATGTTATTTGCTTTATGTCCGTACTTACTTAGATTATATTATATTATATTATTAAAGTGGTTTTATAACATCCAAACTTAAGTGGTTATTAATAATTTATTTTTTTAAGCAAATAGGTACATTCATTCTGTTACTTTATTGATTGAAAACTTTTAGCTAGTGCTTTTTGGAGAAATATGAAAGTGGTTTTATAACATGTAAAACTCAATTTTTTTGTTTGTATTTTAAAAGTAATGTTAGCGTTCTATTTTATTAAGAAAAATAAAAATGAATGTGATATTTTTATAATTGGCTCTTTTATTTAACTATTTAATCAATATAAATATTCTATAATATTTTTTTTTTGATCGGTAAAAGGCCGAAGCCTTGAATTTTATTTATATTTAAATTAAAAGTTTTTACATAAAAACCCCACTCAGTGCAGGCGCTGGTAGGAAAGAGCAGGGTTGAGAAAACCTCCAGCCGTGCCCGGGACATAAGTCCTGATACTAATACATAGTTTCCGTGGGCATTCCCACGACTTGATATCTATCGAGATTTTCTAAAAATACATGCTTTCAGTGGCCATACCCACTGCTCTATAATTATTGAGGTTTTAAAGTTTCATTGATTACATTGCTGATTTATGAATACATTTCTTTGATTCATACAATTAGATTACTAATCCTGTAAATATCCAGTCCTAATCCTTCGAGGGGAGATTGGATTTGGCGCCAAATTGAGAATATCCTCCTGAAATGGGAACCAGAAATCTTCCAACCCGTATAGTTAAAGATCTAATGTATATTTAATATGAAAAAGAATACAAATACTGAAGAATTAGCATTATTACCTTCCTCCAGAGAAAAAGCATTTGAATACCAATCTCACTGTATAAGACATAAGTACTCAATCATCCCAAAATCTTGTTAGAAGATCCTAGTTAAGGAGTTATAAGTTTAAAGAAAACATGTATTCCATGATAGAAGAACCTATGATATGGATCATATTTAAATCTAAAATGTCATATTTTAACAAAGATACTAATTCACAAAACTTAAAAACCAGATAATAATCTGATGAGCTTATAGAAGACTCTAATAGGGTATCCTACTATAAGAAGTAAGTTCAGAGCTTAAGCTACATAAAATAGCAACCTAAAACATATAAATCGAGCATCAATACCATTAAACAAAATAAACCCAAATCTTATAAACCATAGACAGAATTCAAGAGCTAAGGTCCTTATCTCAATTGAAAGGTCTTAACATATGTGATTTGTACCCTTTATGGTTATGAAGTCAGATTTCTCTACACAACCAAAAAGGGTAATAAATCCTATATGTTTTATGTATATTAAAGCAGACCAATCAATTCCTCAAAAGCATTATCTAAAAGAGCTACCATATAGGCTAGATATAACATTACTTGATAAGACTAATATCAATATTGTGTATTGATCGTGAGACTGAGAATTATACCCAGCCTTAGAAATCCATTACTACTAAAATAATAAGCGAGGCAAAAGACTATAACACTAACTACTCACCAGAATCAATAAAGGGGAAATATATTCTATACTTCACAGAAGGAGGCTCTTCTTCGTAATGTCCTAATTTGGAAAGCACGAGTATTTTCATATTTATACCCAGATACTTTCCTGAGACGAGGATAAGTTGAACGAAGACTGTATTGTGGAGAAAAGAAAAGCAGGACAAATTGCTCTTTCTAATTCTAGTTGTACAAAATTGATCAATTGATACCAAGACTCTGTATATGTACTACTTTTTGTATATGTATATATCTATTTGTATATATGTAAATATATTTATATTTGTAAATATATTTATATATATAAATATATTTATATATATATATAAATATATGAATATACATATAAAGACATATAGTATGTCTGATTACAGAGATAAGATAATCTAAATACCACAAATGCTGCAGTTGATAATCAAATATAATCAGTGCTCAATATAAATATTTATATATAAACTACATCAATAGATGTATGTTTACATATAAATTTATAAATTTCTGAGAATGTGTTACTGTCAATAAATGTAAGATAAAATGCACATATCCATATCTTGATTCCATATAAGACAAGCATAAAGGATGCTAATAACCATACCTTCTATTGTAAACTGTAATCCTTTGTTGTTCCTTTAAAGAAACTAGAACTTAAATGCTAAACTTTCCTAGATTTGAGAGAAAAGTTAATACGAACCTAGTATAATAATGTAATAAACAGAGCATTCTATATATATCTGCTATAGAACACTCTGCTTATTAGCTAGTTGAAACCCTGATTTGAACAAAGTTTAACGAAAGGGTATGTTTGAGCGTCTCAGATACTGCATTTATAAATTACTTAATTACATAAACATGTAGAAAATGTTTTTCTGGATCAAACATATTCCATCTCATGAATACAGAAAAGGAAAGTCAGAGACCATCTTAGCATCCTTAATAGGTCTTCCAGAAATATTGTTATCTCTCATCTGTTAAAGGTAATTTAAGGTTACCTGTGACATTTCCAGAATGAAACGAGTGACAGCTACCAGTCTTGTTAAAATTTTGAGGAAGATATCAAAATCTATATTTGCATTCTAGAGTTCATCATACCAAATATATACACCATTATAGAGAATTTACATATTACCAAAGAGGTACACCAACTAGAAAATACTACAGTACTACCATAAGTATCTAGTCTTACTATAAAACTTTGTTACTACACCAGAACTTTTAAACTTGCTTTGGCTATGAACTACCTTTCTATACAGAGTATAGCATATATACAAACTAAGAACATTTCATATTATAAACCAGCCTACCTAGCCCTATTCCTTACTATTCTTTTGCACAGTTGTGCATTTCCATGCATTGTTATCTTTGATCATCACCACAATGCATTCTACTTCTTCCTTGCCTCTGTTATTTCTTCTGGTGCATCTAGACACCTCCGGTGCCATGATGTGGAGGTTTGTGGGTGAGGTGTCATTGAGGAGTTTAGGGATATCAAAACCTTCGTTCCTCCAGTAATTTAGTAGCCATTTTGACTCCACTTCTTCCTCCAAAACTTCTCTATAGAGGTATTCAATGTTCCTAACCATATCAGGCCAGTGGTGATCAAAGTTCTCTTCATCCTTAAAGGACATTAACGCAATTCTGTTAGACTGAGGAATCTTGTCCAATTCTTCTATACTTGTTTGCATGGTTATTTCTGGATGAGGAATTGTAAGGTTATGATCTATGTAGTGAACCATATTTTCCAGTCCTCTAGGTGATCTTCTATAAAGATCTCTTTTGCTACTTCGATGATGTCTTCTTTCTTCCTTCCAGAAAAGGTAGATAGAGCAATAAATTTCCCTATAATACCACCATTTTTTCTGTAGGTGAAACAATTGTTAAAATGCTGATCTCCTAAAGACTTCTCAACAGCCCTCCTGGTTGAGTCCAGTAGAGGATTCAATAACTGATTCCATCTTTCAGGAAAGATGGTTCCTCTAAAAGCCATGGCCCTATCGATCTTGGTGTAGAAAGTGAGGAGTTTAGTTTCCATGATTTGTTCCTGATTAAGTTTTCCAATAGCTCATTTATTTAAACACTTCCATCCAATCTTTCTAGACTAGACCAGATAATACATTCTGTGGTACAACTGTCTAGAGCTTGTAAATTAGAATGAACCTTAAGCCATGGGAGAATCATCTCCTTGCATAATTTCCATTAGTGCTTATCCTAACTTAACATGATGTTCCTATTGTAATATAAGATATCTCATGGGGAGTATGTCCCTAATCAATAATGAAGACTAGTGTAGATGCACTTTCCGAAGATTTTAGACCACCATTATCCGTAATAGATGTTGTTTTTAGAAAGGTCTTATCATTATCATGTAAGACTCTTTCTTAGTTATGATGGTAATGATAAGGCCCAAAGATGGTGGATAAATTATTGCAGCTAGTAATTTCTCCCTTCTGCGGCAGAGATTTAAATGGAGATTGAGTTATTATAATGATCCTAATAGAGGAGGGGCAATTAATCATGAAGAAAGACGTTGGTTTTTATGATATCTTAAAATGCTAGTAGTGTTCTTGCCTCAGCTCGAGGCTTTAAAATATCTATGCATTGTATACTACTAATTATTCTAAATGTTATTGTAATTAGTAGGATAGACAGTTATAAATTTGTTGTTTGCTCTTTTTTGAAGAGTTATGGCTATTAATTTTAATAATGCATTATTATTCTATGTCTATCAAGATCTGGTATAAGATTAAAGGTTAAAGTGTTAGAGTGGTAATTGATACTTAGGCTACAAAGATTATGTATCAGAATATGTCTATTAAAGTTAGTATCTAATAGAATCTTAGCTTTAAGATCATTCCTCATTAATAAAACTAACCTATGGGTCTTAGATTAGATATACTGATCCATTATTATAACTCCATTTGCACCTTGATTTGCTAACATATCTGCTTCTGTATTGCCTTCCCTATAAGTATGTCTAATTTTGTATTTGGGTATAAACTCCAATATTTGGTTAATTTCTTCTATTTTTGAGTTTAGGGTTCAGTTAGGTGTTTTTTTAGTTCGAATGGTGTTAATGATGATTTGTGAATCACCTTCTATGATTACTTTTGGGATATTGAGATTTTTGCATAATTTTAGACCTTCTAGTGCAGCTTTACATTCTGCCAAGTTGTTTGTGGTTGGGTTAATGGGCCTAGAAAATTTGGCTACAACCTCTACCTTCCAATTTCTGATTAGACCCCCAATTCCTGCTACCCTGGGGTTCCCTCTAGACACTCCATCAAAGTTAAGTTTGTACCACCCCTCCTTTGGAGGAATCCATTTGCATGAGGCTCTATCTGCTTTCATTTTGGGTCCCCCTTTGCCATATAAGGGAGGAATGTCTAGTTTTGGCCATATAGTTCTGATTTTGTTATTCCAACTTTTAAAGGATTCTTCATCGCTTTGTTGGTTTCTAAGTTTTCTATTGATAATTTCCACAATAGATGATTCAATTTTATTGGTAACTGATTTCCACGCTAGTTTTGTCTGGTGAAGATCACTCTATTACGTTCTTTCCAAATTTCCCAAACTAATATTGATGGAGAGATAATCCAAATATCTTTATATAAGTTGTCTTTATAGAGTGTTGGCCATGCTTTAAGGGAACTTAATAGGTAAGATTGGAGAGCGGATTTCCACCCTAGACATTGGTGTAACCAATTCCAACAGTTTTGAGTAAATGTACAGTTAAGAAGAATGTGATTCGCATCCTCTAATTGATTCTCACACAAATATCCTATAATTATTACTTAATAAATTATATTTTATATTATATTATACTATATTTATATCATTATTAAAATAAAATAAAATATTTGAAAGTTATAATTTAATATCTTTTATATTATATTTTATACTATATTATATTTATATTTATGTTTTGTATATTATTAATTAAATAAATCTTTATTTTATTATTTATGGTATTATATTAGATAATAATAATAACATATTTTAATTCTAATTATACTACTTCGTATATTATATTATTTTATCAATAAAATAATAGATTTATTTTCCTATTAATGTTAAATTATAAATATATAAATAATTATTAAATTATATGCATATTTATTCTAACTAAAATATATTATATTATTTAATATATTAATTTTATATTAGATTTTTATTAATATGTTTTTTATTAAAGAAGCAGCAAGAGGGTGCTGGCCCGTGGTACATCAAAGCAGAGTCACAATGAACATCTTAACAACACATTAACAGGAACAAAGGAAACTGCAACAACAACAATAGCCAAAGTGCAGTTAAGGAGGAAAGTCAAGGAACTAGTAGAAAGCCATATTCAGCACACAGTCAACCAAAAGCTGAGTAGAGAAAGAGATACTCAAGGCCAAAAGTAGCCAAGTACAAAACATAGTGCACAATGATAGCACCTTAGGCTGCACATTGACAGCACCTTGAGCCCCACCACAGCCCTGACAGTCGAGCACAACACAAGTAGCAATCTCCCAATGCACCTCTAAAGAAAAGTGTTCCACCTCAATAGGAACAAAGAAAAAAGCCCCAATGCTCTCCACCTCCATAGGAGAATCAGCCGCCCTCAAGATCTCACACGAACTCACCACCTCAATAGGAAGTTGATCCACCTCCATAGGAACTGTGAAGAAGGAAGATGACTGAGTGTATGAAGCCCAATGCCCGAAAAAAGAAACATGATGCTCAATGATAGGGTAGAGACCAACCTCCAAGCAAGCAGCCTTCTTTAACCAAAAACACCAAACCAGAGGGAGCCCTTGAAAACTATCATTCGTCCCCTGGCTATCAGATAAAAGGAAAACCCTACCTCTTCCACCCAAAGGGGGAAGATCCACTAAAAATTGAAAACAACAGACTAAAACCATACCCATTAAAAGCAAAGGGAAAAGCAGGTGAGCAGAAGCCTGTGCAAATGAAAATATTCTCAAACCGGCCCAAAAGAGGTCTGAGAGTAAAACCATGGGAGGGAGAGAATGTCATAATATAGTCAAATCCCCTAGACATGCTGTGGTTGTCAAGAAAAGAATAGCCAGGGCCATGTACAACAATATGATCAGCAACCGCAGTCACAATAAGCAGGACCAAAGCCCTCAGAAGCATTAGGCTAGGAGACCTCCACCACAAAGGCTGAAGCCCACCAAAAACCCACACCTCAACTCCCAGCAGAAAAAATGTCGTCACATAAAACAAAAGGCCCCCAAAAGGAACTAGTAACCTAGAAGATCCACCATCCAGCACAATGCAGCCCAACACCGACAAGGGGAACATTTTCCCCATACTCAGCGTCTTCCTCATCATCCCTAAACCAACAGTGCACACCCAAAATGGGTTTAAGGAGTAAATCCAGGGAGCATCCTTCCACTGCCAAAGGGTTCTAGTGAGGAATCCCACCTCAATAGGGATCCCAATCTGGACCGAATCTAAAAACTCACCACCAAACTCCCACAGAAGATGAAAGAGTCGAAGGGCCCAAAAGAAACCCCATGCATGAGGGTCCTAGGAAACAGCTGCAACAGGAAGAACCCAGCCAAAAAAACTCTGCAACCGACCACCATCTCTTGCCTCATGAGAACGCAGAGGTCTTCTCCACAACAAAGAAATGTGGAAGATGACACCTCACATACCCACAAAGGCACAGAGCACCCAACCCTAGAGAATGAAAGGCTCAGAGTAATTAGATCTGATCTCCAACTCAATCAAGCCAAAGACCCAACCCCAATCCCAGACTAGGATCCACAACCACCACCAACAAGCTCTGGCCATCTGAAGAGAGACAGAGCATCTCCTCTGCCTCCACAAACCCACACCGGCAAGAGACCCCCAGCTCCCATCGTATGAGCAGAAGCCCCCCTCCAATCTCTCAATGCCAAAATAGAGACCACCCAAAGAGAGGACCAGCAACCCCCCATTTGGGTCTCCATCATGACCATCTGAGTCGCTCTCAACATCCTCTGCACCAAAAACCCTAGCCGCTCCCGCATACGCACCGGTTTATTAATATGTTAAGAATTATTATAATATATTAATATAATCTTAATTAAACTAACTTTTAGTAAGTACAATTCCCTCTTTTACTCTTGGATATTATACTCATGTGTGACTTACTAATGTATCAATACTTTATCCATTTGAATGTACCATTTTTTTAAACATTAAAAAAATACAATTGTACTTTTCTACGTTGTACTCTGAGTTCCTGGTGAGGCTGGGCCTCTTATTTTGTACTCTTGGTTGATACTGTTGTATCTCTCTTTTTTATCTCCCTATATATAATACAAAAAATACACAATTCATATATATATATATATATATATATATATATATATATATATATATATATATATATAAAGTTATGTATTAGTCATTATTTTTATTTCCATTTATTTCAAATATAGATTTATTTTATATTATATTGTATAAATTAAAAATACTAAAATATATAGATAATGTAAGTTTGAGATTTCCATAAATAAGAAATAATATAAATGAGTGGATATTTTTAAAAAAATTGTCAATGTTAATTGGAGAAAATTATATTAATAATAATACAAATTTACATAATTAAGAGGGAACCACTTGCAAACTAACATGTCACCCAAAATCTGACTTTCTAAAACCTATCTTGAAAGACTAGGCAAAATAAGTAGGACTTGAATTAGTAAATAAAAATAATCCAAAACTTCAATTCCATCCCTAAAGGACAAGCAAATCAAGAGTAAAAAACCAATCACATCTCAAACAAATAAAGAGCATTCAAATTCTACCACAATAACCAACCACCTCACCAAAGAAAATAACAAAATTGCAAAAACCCAATGAAGGACAATGCATCCCATCACTCCACTTCCTTGTAAAATTCATCAAAACATACCACTCAAGCAAAGAGTTCCACTCACTACAAGTTTTTCTCAGTGTCAACGCCAACCATCCATGCAAAGGAACAATGTCTTCCATGTTTTTCTAGGATGTGATGCATAGCTCCTTCTACAAAACAAAACTAGGGTATGCTTTGCACATTCAACACAACTAAATCCCTAATCCCCATTGCAATTTTAGTTGCATTTTAGTTCCATTTGTATTTTTCATCTTGAGGCTCCTATTTATTTCCCTTTCATATCCTACTTAGTGTCCCTACTAGTCATTATGACACACACAAAAATATTACATGTTGTGGTCTTAGTTGCATCCCATTCCATTTTAGGTGTATTTCATTTTTTCCTATTTTGTTGGATAACGTCTTAGGTTCATATTAGGTTCATTAAATTCACTTTGCAGTTGCATTTTCATCATTTCTCATTTCATTAGTTTCATTTTCATTTCATTATGTATATCATGTCATCTCATTTAGATACTTTTGTTCATTGCATATCATTTCATTATTATACAATATTTCACTTAATCACATATTCATCTTTGTTGCATATTGCATTTATTACATTACATATCCATTTAGTATCATTAACCCAACTACATTGCCTTACCCTATATTTACATTATCGTTTATTTCATCTCATTCAATTATCTTACATCCATTTATCACATTTGTCCATATCTTCATTCAATTATCACATTAGTTACCATTATTGTATTTTTATTACATTTCATCTAGATATATATTCTTTTAGTTTCATTATCCATTTTCATAGCATTACATTTCATCATCATATACGTACTTTTTTATTTCCATTTCATCTTTATTACTTTACATTATTATATTTGCATCCATTAAGTTTATTTTTGTGCACCATACATATTAGTCCCTTTTGTTTCATTACATTATCCATTTTTATGCATCTCATTTATTCTCATTGTATTATATATCCTCAATTATTTTATCATATTATTAATGTATCATATATATTCACATATCCATTTCACCATTT